>APFE030614159.1:0-13511 GCA_000404065.3 Pinus taeda
TCTCAAAAGGCCCACAATACTGAGGTGCTAACTTGGCACATGATCCAATCCTCAAGGATCTCTTCTTGGGCTTGATGCACAAGTACACATGATCCCCAACCTGAAACTCATTGAATGCTCTATACTGATCGACATAACTCTTCTTCCTGTCCTATGTTTCCTTAAAATTCCTTTTAATATCTACATCTCCTGCTCCATATCAACCAATATATTTGTTCCAATCAACACCTTGTTCAACTGAACACTCCAGCTGATAGAAGTGTTACAAGTCTGCCCATAAAGAGCCTCAAATGGAATCATCTTCAAGGATTTTATGATACACATTATTATATGCAAACTATACCAGTGGAAGATACTCCTCCCACTTCCTCTTCTGATGCATGACATACATCCTCAAAATATCTTCAAGAAACATGTTTACCCTTATGTTTTCCCATCTATCTACAAATGATAAGTTTAAATGAAGGCTAACTCTATTACCAAGCTTACAAACAACTCCTTCCAAAACTTGGAAGTTAACTTGTCATCCCTATCTGATATGACATTCTTGGGAATTCCATGCAATATCGCTATTTTCCTGATGAAGATCTGTGCTACCTCACTAGCTGAATTTGTAGACTTTACAACAATGAAGTGATCTACCTTTCTCAACTTATCAACCACAACCATGATGGAAATATTTTTTCTCCATTTTCTCGACAAACCTATAATGAAGTCCATGGAAATGACCTCCCATTTCCATTCTAGAATTAGAATAGGCTGCAACAAACCAACTGGGTGCTTACACTCAAATTTCACCTGCTGATAATACACACATCTTGCAACAAAATTATCCACCTCTTTCTTCAAGTTCAACCAATAGTAGAACTTCTTAATAATTGTCAAAGTCTTCTAGTAGCCTGGGTGGCCTGAATATGGCTTGACATGAAACTTGCTCAGGATGAGCTTCTTCAACTCACTGCTATCTGGCACATAAATATTATTCATGAATCTCACTAATCCATTTTCCATTAGGTGATCCATATCACCTTCACTTTGGTGTTGTAATCTCCACTTCAACTGTTGGTACTTCTCATTAGGTTTCCTTGCATGCATGATCCACTCACGCAAATATATCCCATATGTACTCATATCTGAAACCTAATTCACTTTCACTCTCCTACTGAAAGCATCATCAACCTTGTTCTCTTTGTCTTTGATGTACATGATCTCAAAGTCAAATTCACTGAGGGTATCCAACCACCTAGATCAAATTAGGTTGAGCAAACAAGTACCTATGTCCACTATAATCACTCATGATAAGAAACCTCCTGCAAAGGAGATAATGTATCCACATCTTCAATGCATGAATGGTAGTTGCCAACCCAAGATCGTGAGTCACACAGTTCTACTCGTGATCATTTATCTTCCTTGACTCATAACATACCACCTGTCCTTCCTGCATCAAGACTCCACCGAATCTTTTCTTGCAAGCATCTGTACAAACCAAAAAATCCCTATTAGGATCTGCAATCTTCAAAACTGGAGCATTTGTAATTAATTGCTTCAACTGATCAAAGCTAGTTGCACACTCCTCTGTCCATTCAAAATTATTTCCTTTTCTCTGTAAGGATGTAATAGAATAAGTAATGTTAGATAAGTTCTTGATGAACCTCCTATAATAACATGCTAGTCTGATGAATGATCTAACCTCATACACAATCCTAAGAGTCAGCCACTCCATGATAATTTTATTCTTTTTGAGATCTACTGTTATCCCTTCCTTGGAAACAACATGTCCCAAGTAATGAATCTGAGTTTGAAAGAAACTGCACTTGTTGATCTTGGCATACAACTAATTCTCTCTCAACAATCTCAACATTGTTGCAAGGTGGCGATGGTGGCAGAGCAACCGAAATAGAGCGAGAAAACATGAAAATCCCAGTGTAATGACTGAGAAGTTTTCTATTTGTCTAGGGAGATCCCACCTAAAAACTTTGCCCGACGGTAATAAATTGACATATGCACCTTGGAGGATTGCAAATAGCACGCAAATTTTAAGTGCCAGGATGCAATGGGTGAGACGATGCTAACAGGTGATGCCATCCCGACAGAGATAACATGATGGTATAACCCCATTGTGACCTTATAATGAACAAAGAGGAAGTGTCAGGCAGTGGACACTGGGACATGTTGGACAAATAAACAATGCAACAAAGAAGTTTGATTGGTTGAAGTGAAGCCCACGCCATATCCTAGCCTAGTGGAGTTACCCCAATGGTAATAATCGGGAGGAATAATAAAGTAGCATGTGAAGGATATCCAGCCTAAATAATATTGGAGAAAAACAAAATAAATGGCTGAGCACCCTTTAAAAATATAACAAAGGAAATCTACACAAAACAGGCCTCCATGACCCTTTCTCTCTCCTCTTCGATAGGACAGGTGGTAGCATATTATTGGCCTAGAAGATGCAAGTGATGGTGTTAGAATAGGCTAATTAGTGGTGGACATGTGGTGGTAATATTTGGCATTTTAGAAAAACCAAAAGGCTCATTTATGGGTGACATGTGTCACCAATCATTGGTTGACGTGTGGCATAGGCGATGTCAGCATGATGTCATCTCACTAGTTCGATCCCAACAATTTATTAGTGAGGCACAAATAAAAGCATCAGGTAGTAGGAGATGGGACACATCAGCACTGACAACACATAGAGTAGTAGCCAATTAAAAAGGCGTCGAATGGTTACCACAAGACACGTTGACTCGATGACATGACCACGACATATGTATAAAGAGGCACGAGCTTGGTGCACTGGGCCGAGACAAGTGCCGAAATATGAAGGCATTGCGACAACTAATGAAAAGGGTCATGAGACGACCCCAATATACAACATATCCTGCAAGAACCCACCTCAAGATTTCCTTTGGTGTAGCATAAAAAAAGCGTCAAGATAGGGAGCTCCTTCCTTAGCACCGACACAAAGGCATATGGAGTAGAGAACCAAGGGCACGAAGGTTATAAAATAAAATAAGCCACAAAGGCTCTTAAATAAGCTAAATGTATCAAGCCTTGGGCAGAGGTCACAACCTCTTGTTATATGCAGGAAAATAGATAAGAGGTTGAACACCAGAAGCATAAGGAGCTTAAGGAAAAATCAGTGGATTTGGCAATATTTTCTCTATTAAATTAAAAACTGCCATGAAGGCCTTTGGGCCTATAGAAAAGTCCTTAGGCATGGATGGATGAGTCGACAACTATTTTTTACACCACGTAGGTCCAACTATAAAGTGATAGTTCAGTGGCACTGTTTGGCAGCTAAGCCAAACATAACAGTGGGAAAGATATAGTCCTCTCTAACTAATTACCAATATAAATATTCATCTCACATTCCCAAATGTACTCTCAAATTTACTTGGGAGAAGACATGGTCCTCTCCCATTAATTTCCCAATTTTATATTCATATCACATTTCCAAATGTACTCTCAAATTTACTGGGGAGAAGAAAAGTCCACTATAATGATGAATGAGAAGTTAATGACATTAATGAAAGGTGGTTGAGGGGGAGAAGAGAGGAGAGGCATAAAAGGGGGAGGAGGAAAAGAGAAAGGGGGATGCTAGGTCTTGCTTTTGATTTTGAGTTGGTTGTGATTTTGGGAGAGCTAAGGGAACCTGTGAAGGTTTCTTGGGCTTGGATTTTGGAGGGATTATTGTTTGTCTTGGTCTGGATTATTCATCTTGGAGACACGCTACAACTGGTTGGACTTGGGCTCGGAGGGCTAGGGAACCTGTGGAGGTTTCCTGGGCTAGGAATTATTTCTTAGTTGGCTGGGAGGTAAATCCAGTCAGTAGTTGAGAGGAGCTTTTCAGCAGGAGCAATAGCTCAAGGGCATCTCCACCGGGCCATCGGTACAGGTATTCCTCTATGCATAGATTATTCATGTAAGTTATTGAAATGAAATGTTCACTATTAAAGTTGTAGGGATTAGAATGTAAATGGTAAATTATCATTGTTTAAATGTCTTGTAAGAAAGTAAATTATTGCCTCTTATTGCATTTAATTCTCAAAGAATATAGATCTGTTAGAAGACCTTAAGATGGAGCCTTACATGTGGTATCAGAGCTTAGGTTCAAAATCTGGACCCAAATCCCACTAAACCCAAATTTCTGCTATAAAAACTTGTAACCCTCATAATTACTTGTAATCCTAATATATAAATATATGACCCTATATATATATAACAATTTGTTTTTAGATTGAAAATGATACGTCTCTTTATTGCCTTGGAAAGCAATAAAACTTGAGTAAAGACATGTTAGAGTTGCGTTTTACAGGCATATTAACTATCATATGTTTAAAAAAAAAAAAAAGAGATGTCTATATATGTTCTTGAGTAAACCGTGGGAAATTTTCACCACGGGACCTTTATGGCTTTCAAAGGCTATCCTTCAAGCGTTTGATGCATGCCTTCCTCTAAGGACGACAGCCTGTGCATGCCCGAAGAAAACTGGCAAGGATAAACTGGTTTGGCTTCACACCTTCCCTATGCACTTGACATAAGAGATCCAACGCCTGCTTCCCTTGCCCATCCTGAGCATAGCTTGCAATGATGGTAGTCCATGAAACCACATTTCGTTCAATGATTTTTACAAATACTTGGAATGCATCCTTAAGAAGGCCATTTTTAGCAGACATGTTAACTTGATTGTTATATGCAAATATGTCCCCCGTGAAAGCCAGTTTTGATCATGTGGCCCTGGATCTGATTTCCATCTCTCAGGGATTTGGTGTTCACACATACCTGCAAGAGATGACCATACCCATGGAAAAACCTCGTCGCTAAGTCCTTGTTGAGTTTTAATATGCACATTGTTATGGATTCCATTTGATTTGTTGTCATTATACACATTGGTATCACTGGCAATGGTAGAGGTGCCAAAACTTAGACCACAAAGCTGGTATATCATGAGACTAAAATGATGTGGGCATCTTAAATCATTAAATCTAATCATCTGCATATGAAGGAAATGTAACATAATGTGGTAAAAGAGATTCTTCTTGCCTTATTGTAGGATTCATTTAACGCTCAGCAGAAACCAAAATGTGATGAAATACCAAGATTATTCAAATGAAAATTTTCTATGATCCGTTTGTGTCAAGAAATTATTGTTTAATAAGAGGCTGGAAACCATTATTAGAAATCCGGGTTTGAAACATCATTCACTGTTCCAAATCGGGTTATAAAGTTTCTCTGCAGTTAGGATGAATTGAGCAAATCATTAAATGCATAATCTAGATACAAATCACAGAGTGTTCTATTTAAAGTGGAAAATCACTTACAATAAGGGAGTGTCGACCTTGAGAATGTCACATAAGATTTAAAATTTGAGAGTTGTAATAGCAGAGATGCTGTGTGTGTGAAGGCAAACAATAAATTTGGAGTTCATCACGCATAAGCCGATGCAAATATTCCTTCTTTCTTTGTAATCAAACCAAAACAGATTTAGGTTGTGTGACAGAATGCGATAATAACAATAAGAATTTCATATGCTTATTGTCCTCCATTGCCCTGTCCAGCGATGCCTTTGAATCCATCCGTGTATAATTTATTTTTTTATTGTGTTAGAAACATTTCTAAGACTAAACCTGACTAGCAAGCTTCATAAATATTTCTAATAAAAATAAAATCATACCCTTGTACAGCTCGATGGAGAAATGCTGGATTCCTAGGGTCTAAAGGCAATCGCCTCTGAGAGCTCAAAGTAGCATATTGCAAATTACTTTGGATCGCAGACTGCATCACACCATAATAGGGATTGTCAATTGGATCAGTAGAAAAATGGTGAAAACAAAATAGAAAATTTCCTTATTTAAATAGTAGTCGAGATTAGCATCCACAAAAAGAAAGAATAATGATCAAATTGACAAAAAATAAAACAACATACACCAGAATAGAGCCATCAAAAGCAGGAATATTGCAGATTAACAAAAAAAGGAAAAAAATTATGTCGCACTGAAATGGATATGGGTGCGACTATGTTGCAACATGCCTAGATTGGCCACGTCCGAGTACTGGAAATGCCAAAACATGTATAAAATGCCTTGGAAACACCACCAGTTGCTCCTAACCCTCCTTGTGGAAGGAACTCCTCCGCCTTCATTTTCTGCCAATAATTCTTGCAATATTAAATATATCTCCTCTGTTTATGGGACCTGTCTTCGGCATTAAATTTATGAACTATGTTCTTAATCTCAATCCAACTGCACTCTGACTCCTTTTTCAACCACCTCTCATTAATAGACTCCTGCATACATGTACTTTTACTTCATTCTCTTTTATGTCACCCCTCAGTTCTCCTAACATCAAACTAGGTGAAAGAAATTCATGAATCTTTTACTAAAAGGGACCAAGGCCCACCTAACAGCAGAAACTGAGGTAAAATAATGGCCATTGAAATCTCATATCAACAGAATTGGCAAATTTGCTAACAAGTAATCCTTTGGAACCTGTCCCAAAGCAAGGGGTAATTCATCACTCAACCATAAAGACGTAACATTGCAAATGCCTTCCAATGGACCTTGCTTTTGATACAAAATTGAATGGAATTAAAGAATCAAAACACCATCAGACCTTTACCCGATCAGTTTTATACTCTTTAGGGAGATAATTTAGCTCAAAATATGGGATGATAACAATTTTATGATCAACCATACAACTGCAAATGAAAACATAGCTCAGATTAACAGTCTCTGAAAAATAGCCATAAAGGAGCATGTACTACCAATCTATCAAAGCCGGTGGTGTTATACCAAGTAGAATCATGCCATCAATGTTATTCAATGACATGAAAAAAAAAAATTATTAGATGAGAGAAAGCTGAAACTTCGCCCACGAAATCTGTGACAAACATCCTCACCATACCAAGAGAATTTTTAAAACAATGGATGCAACCATCTCCTCATTAATACCCTTGCCTGATTTTTTCAGAACATAATGGTGTAGCTTGCAACATCATCCTATACTCGGTAAATTAGGAAGTTGTGACAAAAGCTTGAATTTGTGAACCTCTCCTGTCTGAATTATCATCACTTATTCCGTTGGCAGAACTTGCCCCATGTTACCTGTGAAAGGAAAGAGGAGGAAAATCGTCTTCTTTCCATGATGCTTCCCTTTTGTACTCTAAAGGAGCACCAAATTTCTCTAGTATTGTGCCACCTGAGGATGCAGGTAGAAATTTTGAGTTAACCCACTGTCCATTCAACTCATCCGAGTTCATACACCTTTGTTCTGATTTCACTCCCGGGGAAGGTGCACCTAACTGTACAGGTCCAAAGGAACCAAATTCAAGCTGCTCAGAATGAAAATCTGAGCCATTAGAATAGGGCTACATCATAGAAACATGAGAATTGCAAAGTTTATCTCTTACAGAATTGATAAGCTTCCCATGGCCAATCATATTTGATACTGAATAAACCTTAGGATCCATTGGTCCTAATGTTTGTATTGAAACCGTGTTATTTACTAATTGGTAAGAGCTCTTCAGGGGAGGCGGGCTACAATTAGAACGGAGCCATGGGGAATGGCTGCATACTCTGCTGATTTGACCAGTGAACTAATGCCCCATTGGTAGCAGTCATTTCTATTTGCCTTTCCAAATTCTTAGTTAAAGCATAGATTGTTTTTGTACTGAATAAGTTTGAGTTGTAATTTGTAAATCTTCACACATAAGATGGATAAAGAAATTAGTCACGAGTTTCTACATTTAGACAATGGACATGTTAACTTAGAGAAGCCTTGTTTTACAGTACTATTATGTGAAAGTTAGTTTTAAGGAATTTAATCACTGGAACATGTAACTTTGACTACTGGATTCTAGTTTTATAAGGCATTTGGAGGTAGTCTACCTTTAAAACAAAAAGGCTTTGAATAGATTTGGGACTACCATGTGTCAAAAAAAAAAACTCTTATCGGGGGTTTAACCGAGGTCCAAGATGTATTGTGATTATCCTTAAGGTAATGATGAGTTCTAAATTAATGAACCCTAGATAGACAAGAGAACACATTCTAGATTTGGACAGTTCTAACTTCTCATCTTAATTTGGAAAAGTCCTCATGGTTCTCACATGTAGAAATAAATATTCAAAATAAATCATTTGAATAATGGCTCTTTGGCTAACTTATATAGGAGTCACCCATATTCTATAGGGCATATGGAGGTTAGTTATCTTGAATGTAGAGCCATTGGTTTAAAAGGACTATTTGTATCTATTGCTTGTTGAAGTATTATTTTAGACAATATACTTGCATTACTGTGCAGAATGTTTTAGGTATATAAGATCATTTTGGTAGGGATAGTTGATGTCATCTTAAAAATAAAATAAAAAAATGGGGTTATCTTATCATTGATTGTGTCCATGAATCTCAATGGCTATGGTTCTGTTGCCGATCTCTCAACTTGCTAGAATTGTGGTATTTAGTCTTCAGCTGTTTTGAAGGTTGACTGAAGAGTGGCCAAAATTGTTATTGATCTCTTACAAAAGTTCTATTTGTGGTTTTGGAACTGAACAGAGATAATTGTGTTATAGATTGTTTCCATTCCTAGAGCCAACTTCCTGCTAAAGAATAAATTTGGTGGATTTTCAATTAAAGCATAAATATTTACATTTAGAGCTATTCATAAATTAGAAATCATCCAGTTTTACAAAGATTTTCTCTACATTATTTTATGAATTGTTAGGCAACATTTAGGCATGAGTCACATTCTCATCCTAGACATGTGCTTAGTGTATGCTGACCACCAGAAATTAACTGTGAAATCTATCCTTTTCTTTAATGGGAAATACGAGGAATGAAATTTAACATTCACAGATTGGTTGAGTTGCTCTGCCACTTGCAATTAAGTCAATATCATTGTACTAACTTAACTGTAGCATATTCATGTTAATAATTTAATAATAAGTGAGGATGACAGTGAAAGACATACTATTTTGAAATCTAGATGTAACAGATATATCTATGTGTGGGAGAATTAATTGTATTTTGTTGCTGATGACAGAAATGCTTTTAATGAGAGTTTGGTCTTTGTTTTCTATCCAAGCAAATTTCATAATACTCTGTGAATGCCATAAAGTTGGAACATATAATCGTTAAAAACACCATAAGGAATTCAATATAAAAGTCTTACTGGAAAGTACCATCCTTTAAAGAAAAGACAAAGCCCCTACCTGCTAGTGCCATAACATGAAATATGGAGCTGGCACTTCACTACCTTCCAAAGGAGATGTTTTCGATGAGTGTAGGGCATGCAAAAATAAGGATGGGTTATGGTGAAAAAGGATTTAATCAATAATATATTATATGGAAAATACGTTAAGCCTCTCCAATCATGCCATATTCATATGTATCAGCAGTTTGTTGTAGTAATCTGTTTTCCAAAAATTAGATCAATTCTTCATTACAGATTGTATTTTAATTGTCTCGTTTAAGTGGCAAAATTCTGTTTACATTCTTTAAGTGGTGCTAGAATGAATTCCGTGAAGCCCATAATGTGCTTTGTCAGTTTCATGGTTTGCGCAAGTAGGTTATCCATTAGGTTGGGCTTAGGCTTCCTTTCTGTAACCACTAATCAACATTGATGTTGATATTAGCTATTAATTGATATTATTTTTAAAATTTATTGAGAAAGTGTGTTTTAGTTGGTACATTTTGGTGAAATTTATTAGCTCTCACAATCAAGAAGCAAGCATCAGGATGCAAGTCCTTGTGTTGACATCCTGCTCTTTGTGAGTGCTAACATCACTTGACCATGCATATGTACTTTGTAGACATGGTTATTGGAGTCAAAGGGTTTGACTTCGACTTGTGGACCTGATTCACTGGCCTGCTTGTGCTGTTACCAAGTGGTAGTGAGTCAAACTTGCCAAGGGGCATTTTACTTGTGAGTATTTGCATGTCAAATTTGGACCTGACAAGTATTTGTAGGTCATTAATAGGTGAAAAGTTGATTCACTGATCCATTGAACCCTTTTGCTCATTTTCAGCATCATTGGAACACTGGTCATCCTAAAAAATGTCTGCAACAACACAACCTAGGACCACATAATCTTACTTGGAATTACCTACATAGTCCCTTTTATCATCCTTTGTAAATAAAAGGGGGAAAGTTATCCATGATAGTACTTGAGTTAACATGACATCTGGATCCGAAAGGCACATCCACCTCCAAACCCTCAACTACATTCTTTACTGTTTTTGAAAAGCATTTCTCTTTTGACTTTGTAATTAGATCAATGGTAGGAGATAGACTAGATCGATCTCTCTCTTCATTCTTTATTTAGCACTTGAAACAACCATGAGAACTCTCCATTAGTTTCATTCACATCATCTTTGATCTCACCAAAGGCTGATTTGAAAAGCTCCTGTTCAGTGCCAACATCTC
Organism: Pinus taeda; assembly: GCA_000404065.3. Lineage (NCBI taxonomy): Eukaryota > Viridiplantae > Streptophyta > Pinopsida > Pinales > Pinaceae > Pinus > Pinus taeda. Next base: position 10,424 of record APFE030614159.1, read on the forward strand.
CCATAATAACATCACTTGGTTTGGACATTTCTGGTATATTGTTTGCCTCCATAAGATACATTTTCTTATCATGACATAATTTTATTAATGATGGGCATCCTGCAGTAGTTTCCATTTTACTTAATCCACCCACAAAATTTTCCTATTTTATATTTGTAGAAGAGAAAAATGGCACTATAATTTTTAATTATCTCTGGTACATAAGAATTTTTCAAGTCTTCACTTCAGTTGAAGTCTCTGCTCATAACAATTCAGCGTCCATATGTAGACTGCAATTTGGAACAGGTATCCTTGGCATACTATTCCCACACATCTCAACCATTGATGATTGTAAAATGATGGCATTGGACCTTGATCTGGATCTGATCAGTTTGTTTGGAATCGAATGCTCGAAGGCAATATGAGAATAGATTTGACTCGATGTCAAGGAATTGTAATGGGCTAAAGTTGAATGGAACTTGGGGGCTTCATGTTTGTTTCAAGGATATTTGTCCAAAGTTGATAGATTTTGAAACTTGAACGAAAGGCAGTTGATGACTAGCCTTGAACAGAAGTCCTAGAAGAAATCAATACTTAAAGCATGTCACCGACAAAGATGCAGAAAACATGGAAAATGGTTGTTAACTAAATGGATCAATAACTGGATCAATTATTGCAAACCCAACACAAAGGAGAAATTGGTTCCATTTGATCCATTTGGAATTAGATTCCTTGACTTCCAGAGTGAATTTACTTCTGTGGGATCCAATTCAGAAATAGTTCTGGACGGTACATTAGAAAGACAAATATTAGAGAGAGATTATGGATAAGTGCCTTTAATTAATAAAGTCACATGTTATAAATAATATTAAGTTAAACCGGGTTAGTCATGTCTTAATGAAACAATGTGGTTGTACGGGGTAGTCTCGCTCCTCTTTATATATCTAGTCTTGACAATTTCCATATTGAGTTACAAGAAGAAATACCTCCATTTCTTCTATCTCTTCTCTTTTTGCAAATATTCTACTATTGTGTATGTCCATTACCCAACAAAAATGGGTCCAAAGACCAAGGTAACATGAGAATTGAGGTATTTAATCACCAGAAAATATAGAGTTAGTGGCAAATTCAATTTGTGTAGAGTTAGAAGCAATCAAGCTAAGAAGGGAATAAAATAGTAGGTGACCAAGTCAAGATAGTGCCTAACATCCATGGACTTGAGATTGAGCTGATCATATTCACTGAAGTATTAAAGAAATTATATGCATGAAACTTATACTAGCACTTTCTAGTGGAATTGATAGTGCACCAATCCGTTGCTTGCCAAATATATATATATATATATAAATTTTATATATATAATATATAATGATATATATATATTTATATTATTTATTTTCAGTACCACCTTGTAGTATATCTGGGTTCAAATGCTATTTTTCATGGCAGACAGTTGAATCTGTTTCAACTCTAATTGTTATCAAGGGGTTTCACAAAGTTGTCACATGAGAATCTGTGATGCCCATTTTGACTTATATAGCTACCTATGTTAAGGTTCTATTTTGCAGTTCCATGTTATATATTTATGAACATTATATGCATTTGGTTGGACACATGAAACTACTTATATAAATCAATTGATGGATTTGGTATTGATGATGGAAATGGTTGATATATTGCCTAAATGTATGATTCACTTAGTGATGAATTATCTAGTGTGTGACTTATCAGAATTATTTTGTCTCATATATAGCTCAAGTGGATATGATTTGTTTAAATAAATGGCTTAGTGAATTTATAATTTATTTACAGTATGAACTACAGGTTGACATGTGGATACTAGACTTAATAATGTGATGAATATATGTCTTGTTGTTATATAAATGCATGAATGAGAGCTAACCCGCAAGGGGAAAGAACTATATGATAGCCGAGATCTACTCTTCCATTGAGGGAAGGTCGAGACATCTCATGAGGAAGGTATAATGTAAATTGTTCTATTACATTTGGTATCTATTTGATATGCACTCATATGACATAAGCAAAATGCAAATGACAGGTGGCAAGACTACCTGACTGGATTATTCGATGACAAGTCCAACCAACACTGTAGTGTGGTCCGTATTAGGGCATTGACCCTAGTTGTGAGGAGGGGTGGAGGCATTTCCCACCATGTATCCTCTGAAACCTAGAATCATGGGAGGGAAGTGGTGGACACACTCCCCTAGACGTGTGATGACGATTGCCAGTTGCCTGCTGGGAAAGTTAGGTCGATGTAGTCGACGCTTCCACCATGTCGGTTTTATCAGTGGTTAGTATGGCTGATGCCACTGGAAAAAGAAACAAAGGACAGATAGGGTGGGAATGGAAGTAGGTCATGATGGATAGGAGGATATAGATCAGTTGGAGACTCTTGGGGGAAAGTAATGTCATTGTTTGACTTATTAATTTTACTACTACAACTCTCTCTATTTTGTTATGCCTTCGAACTCCTTCTATCTTTTCACTCTAACTTCGGGACGAAGTTTTCTGAAGGAGGGGTGTATGTAATGCCCCACTTAATCTTATCATGCAAATTTTATTAATGTTTACATTACCTGAAAATATTGAGAAATATTGGTGAATACCTTCATTTGAGAAAACTGTAAATTTTATTTACAGAGGTAAAATTTATTATTGCTATTAATAAAATTTCCAACTTGTCTTCTCAAAATTAATCTTGGATAGGATATAGTCTCCTACCATTACTCCAATTTAAATATTCATCTCACATTCCCAAATTTACTCTCACATTTACTTTGGAGAAGACATGGTCCTTTTCAACTAATTACCAATATATATATTCATCTTACATTCCCAAATGTACTCTCAGGTTTACTTGGGAGAAGACATGGTCCTCTCCCATTAATTTTCCAATTTTATATTCATATCACATTTCCAAATGTACTCTCAGATTTACTTGGGAGAAGAGAAGTCAATTGTAAGGATGAAGGAGAAGTTAATGACATTAATGAAAGGTGGTTGAGGGGGAGAAGAGAGGAGAGCCATAAAACGGGGAGGAGGAAGAGAGAAAGGGGAATGTGGGGTCTTGCTTTTGATTTTGGGTTGG
>APFE030614168.1:6625-35990 GCA_000404065.3 Pinus taeda
CTTAGTTTAGAGAATGTATTCTTTAGAGAAAACTATTCTCCAATCTTGCATCCTTGTATTTTCAAAAAAACTATAATTTATTCTAGAGTACTATATGATTTAAAAAATTATTTTATTTCACTATACCATAGATTATGTACTTGACATATACAAACATATTTGCATGCTATGCATGTCCACTATAGAGTAGATTCATTGTCATTTTGAGAACAATTTTGTATTTATACATAAGGTGATGTCTACTAAAAATATCAAAATGTTACATTTTATTTACTCATGGTTGATGTTGTATTTCACATCAGTACCATATAACAAGAAGCAATTGAACAAGACTACACCCCCCATAATAAGAACTTTTAGTAGTTTTTTTCTTTTTTAACTAGTGCAACCATATAAATTAAATGACTTGTATACACATTAATCCATGATAAGCATAAAAACACTTACCCCATTATACATCTCACATTACCAAGATAAAAATAATCACAAAATTTAACTAAATTATAAATTTATTTCAAATATTCTATGACTTTTTTAGTGGTATATGCAACTCAAGGACTCAGGTTTATGTGCAAGGTAGTTGTGCTTTTTTTATCATTTTAATGAAATTGATTCATTAACAAAATATCATATGATAGTTTCATATTTAATGAGTTATGGTTTTTTCGGCATGTGATATTGAGAAGCCATGACTCTAGCCCATGGTATCGTAGCATTCCCTATTTATAGATTAAAAAACTCTACGTAATGTAGATATAAACATTCATTGATAAAAATACTCTTCCATGATTTTTGAAATAAATATATGCTTAACTCATAATAATATAATAATGAATAATAATAATATTTATTTCAATAATTTTTTAAATATTTTAACCCATTGTGAGACATATTGACATAGACAACTAGTCCCTTTTAATTAATATAATTGTGCTATTACCTATAATTTCTAATTAGAAATGTGTTTATGTGTTATTTTCTTTAATATTGATATTTTAAATAGAATTTTAAATATTTTAAAGCTACATTAATGCTAAAGGGTTTATATATTTGAAGATACATTTTACAGTGAATACTACTCCGGTGTTTACCACTTTTGTTAATGATATGGATTTGTGTGTTTAAATTTTTCTAGTATAGAGTCTTCCTAAATAACATGAACACTTTGCTTTGTATGGTTTAAAGTGTAGAAAGAATTTTGATTCTTTTTTCATTCTTACTTTGTCTTGCTATTTTTTTGTGGTTGTAATTTTAGATATAATTTTTTAATTTTGTTTTAGTTTTTATACAATATTAAACAATTAAAAGTTTATCCTAGAAGACGAGAAAGAAAATTCTTAGTTTAGAGAATGTATTCCTTGGAGAAAACTTTTCTCCAATCTTGCATCCTTTTATTTTCAAAACAAGTATAATTTATTCTAGAGCACAATATGATTTAAAATATTATTCCATTTCACTATACCATAGATTATGTACTTGACATATACAAGTATATTTGCATGTTATGCATGTCCACTATAGAGTAGATTCATTGTCATTTTGAGAACAATTTTGTATTTATATATAAACTGATGTCTCCCAAAAATATCAAAAGGTTACATTTTCTTTTCCTATGGTTGATGTTGTGTTTAACATCAGTACCTTATAACAAGAAACAACTCAACATGACTACACCCCCCACAATAAGAACTTTTAGCAGTTTTTTTCTATTTTAACTAGTGCAACCATATAGATTAAATGACTTCTATATGGATTAATCCATGATAAGCATCAAAACACTTACCCCATTATACATCTCACATTACCAAGATAAAAATAATCATAAAATTTAACTATATTATAAATTTATTTTAAATTTCTATGCCCACATTACCATGGAAATTCTTAACTGAAGTAAATATCTCTTCTTACAATAGCATGGGCCAATACGATGGCTTATCAATACCACATGTCCAATATGATATATTTTGATATGATGTTTTCTATAATTAAACAATTCAACATCAATTAATTAAAATAGCATAATTGACTTTGAGATAAATCTTAACTGTTGATATGTTAATACTACTATAACTATTCTAGCATATTCCATGGAGGTTAAATCTCTAACATTCACCTAATAATTGTTAATAATTAAATTAAAAGTGTGAGAAGATTATTCTCAAACGAACATGCATATGAATGTAATAAGAAAATGCACAATGTAATCATTTAGGGCATGACTTCTCTCCTTTACGACCAAGATTTCTTCTTTATGACTTCTCTCCCTTATACCTTAGTTATCATCCATTATGAAATCTAAGGTCATCATCTAGTGAATATGGAGGACTTGTTACAACCAACAAAACTTAAATTAGACATTTATTTGGACAACAAGATAGGGTTGGTACAAGATCATGGATTTTGTATTTTCCCCCTTTTTAAATGTAGTAAAATAAATAAAATAGACACATACCTTGAAAACTTGAAAAATATCAATCATAGAAAAAAAAAGTCATTATTTATCAGGATCAGAACCATCTTCTTCAGAAGATATAACTACTTTGACCATCGATGACCTGATAATAATATGTATATCTCTAGACTGAGATTTATTTTTAGTACTCGTAGATTTATGTTCCATGTGTCTTTCCTTAGCTTGAATTGAAGTGTTGAGTTTCTTATTTTCATGGAAAAATTGACTAATACACTTTTTAAGACATGGGACAATGAGAAAGTATTTCTAGTACCAATACATGTTCTTAACTTATCCTCATTTGAATGGATGTTGATTTGAGGACTGTCATCACAACAATTGACATCAACACAAAAATCCAAAATTATCTTGGACCCGTGGGCTATTTCGTTTTGGCAAGATTTTAGGATGAGACTCAATGTGAAAAAAATCATCGTTTCTAGGACTATTTAATTGTATGTTTCGCCTTGTTCACGAAATTTTCCTATGAATTTGTTTAATTTTAACTTTAGATTGAGGGATTTATTATGATTGATTGATCTCTTCTTCATGTGTAGGTTCTTTAGGTAAAATTTTGGCCCAAAGACTTACCCTGGAGGGTTTCACTTCTCTTTTATCCTTAAATTCCTATTTTCATTCCATATGTCAGACAATAGTACACTTGTTCATGCTTCTAGTTCAATGAACACCAGTAGGTTTGAGATTTTTGACATTATTATCATTTGAAACACAAGGATTTTCTTCATGAACTAATTATTCATAATCATTATATACTGAATGATCATATGGTGATTGAAAAGGACTGTGAAATGAAGGGTTATGCCCCCAAATGGTGTCTAACTAGAATATAGGATAAATTTTGATGAAAAAGTGACCATTCAGAGTTCTTATGACGTGACTGGTATTTGCAAGACATTTTAGTTTGGAATTTCTATAGATAAAGGGGAAAATTATGTTTTATGTATGAGAAATCCCAATAAGGACCTTTTGTTATAAATAAAAACCATAATATTTCACTCTTCGTAAGTAACATAAAATCCAACAATAGCACTAAAATACACCATTTATATTTCAGAGAGGAAATCAACATACCTTTCCCATGATATCCACAAACATTACTAACTGTAAGTTTCTTCGAGGGAATGTCACACATTGCACACTTTTTAGACCATTGCTCTCTCTCAAAAGGAAGATGAGTAGTTGCTGCAATGAAATCAATATTTGCATCCATCTCTATTTCACCCACTCGAGCCTTCTTCATATCAAAAGAAGAAGCAAAACCTTGACAATCCCTTTACTTCAACTCTGAAACAACTGAAGTAAATCCCACTAGCTAATATAGTGGAACAATTTTGCACATTCAACATATGCCTCTACTATCTCATCTCAAATGGATTTAAACTGGATAAGGCGTGCCACGGTTAGAATCCTAGATGGTTTTAGCCAGGAGTCAAGGAGAAACATAGAGGGAAAATGCACAACGAGTGGGTTACCAAACCCTAACTTACATAGAAATGTAAACAAATATGAACAAAATCAATGAAACAGCAAGGTGTTAGTAACCTTGAAACACCAATGGATTAAGTCAAACATTGATAGTTAGGATCTATGGTACATAAACATTGGTAGATGTCATATATGAGTGTCTATGAATGGTCAATTTGAGAAAAAATGTGCAAATCAAGATTAATATCCCTAATGAGAATGCCAAATCACCCATAAAACTATGACACAAATCTCAAAGAAATAACCCTTAGCCTGTGTTAGTGTCGGTATCTTCATCCCTCCATCAGTGATCAAATTTCTCTTTTTGCATGCATATTAGGTGTCCCATCCGATCAGTTGCGTTCCATTATGTCATGGATCAACTGATGGTAGTGGTTCATTATCAATTTCCCTCATGGCATTTACCTGCTAGCATGCTTTCACATGTTTAGCTCATTTACTGTCATTTTGTTGCATTTCAATTACCAAAATCAATTTTAGGGTTTTTAGTCTCACTAGGTCTAGGGTTTGCCACCATGGTCATCCAAAACTCAATAAAAGGTCAACAGGCACATGAGGAGGTTTTATAAGTTCATAAGATCATAAATTCACTGATGATATGACCCAATAAATGGTTTTTACCTCAAAACTCTGTTTTGAGGTGAAAACAAAGTTTTTTTATTTATATGTACAAATTTTATGTAATTTAAAGTGTTTTTTATATGTAATAAGTTCCAGCTGCTACCCTTGGTCACCTTGCCAACTCTAGCCACTACAAGAAACAAAAGCATCAATGCAAGTTCATCAAATGATCAATAAAAGTCAATTCAAATGAAAAACATAGTTTATGAGCAAAAGTGACTTTGGCATTCTAAAAGTGGGTTTGAAATAAGGAAAAATTAAAAGGCATCCATATATAAAGTGAAAACATACTAGTCATCTATTTCATTGTGTAAGACATCCATGAAGAGCTAAAATCGCGATTTGGAAGCAAATTGGACAAAAGAAGGTTAAAACCCTGTTTTTCTAGCAAATCTTCCCGACGTTGTGCATCAGAGGCAGTGTGCTGCGCATCAGCGGGTTTGTGCCAGTGTAAATTTACAAGGGCATTGTGCATTGGGCCCAGTGCGTTGCGCATTAGTTAAGAAGCTGCCAAAACATTCCAAATCATCCAAAAACCCTCAAAAATGTTGCATTGCTCTCCTACAAGTAATTTATCATTGTTCTTTAGCTGAATTTGATCTCCTACATGTTTTCTTCATAAGTTTTACATCTTGAAACTCAAACCCTAGCTTGTTTTCATAAATTTCCATTTCATTGTAAAGGTTTCACTCCATAACCAAAACCCACATCATTTTCCCATTTTCTATATTTCGTTGCCCTAAATTAATCCATTAATTTCATTTTCCATATCCCACTCCCTTAAGGAAACTCACTCCCTTCATTCCCCAACTCCATTTCACATTGGTAAAATATTTTGATACTCATCTCTCTTGTCCTCCCCCATTATCATTTTCCACCATAACATCATCACATCACTTACCTAAGACAAGCACCATGACAAGAAGCAGTGAATCAAGTTATGAAGAGGAAACACTTAGTGACAGTTCAAGGAAAAGAAATGTACAACCTAGGACACCTCAAAAGGGTGGAAAAATTATTCGAGAGGAACCTATTGGCATGAATGAACTCCTTGCTTGCCCTCTTGCTACCACATGTTTCAGATACCAGTCTTGCTTTTAGTTTTGTGAGATGGTTGAGAGGGTTAAATACCATCATGAGTTGGCAATGAAATTTGTCATAAACATGGAGAATAATGTGGTGCACCTTGCTGGGATCAATTTCACTCTTTCACCAGCTATTATTGCAGAAGCCACTAGAATGCCAGATGTAGGGGAAAAGTGGAACAAAAGGCAGAATATCAGCAAGCAGCATTATGAACCATATATTAAGGCCAAATATCATGGTAAACTGAGCAAGGTGTTTCCTTTCAAGTTCTTGGAGGACCGGTATGTTCCACTTATGAAACTTATCATCAAATACTTCACATGTGAGGGAAGGTTCTCCAGACTCTATGGCTACCATATCAGATTACTTATGCACTTCACCAGGGTCAGAATGATGAGTATTCCATATTTAATATGCAAAAACATAGAGAGCATGACTGTGATTGCAAAAATAAAACCATACCCACAACAACTCAACAATATTTATCACTTTTTTGTCATCAAAATTATTATTTTGCATCAGCTCACTCAGTTGGGAGTGTCATGGGAAACTTTCATTGCCCATGAAATCTTCAAGGGGCCTCAAATTCTTGCAGATCCTCAAGAGGAAGGTGAACCTTCCGAGAAACAAAAAGAGCCTAAAAGAAAAACTGATGAGGCTCATATTCATTTGTTTGTAACTTATGAGAAAGGCACCAGGAGGCTTTTTGTAGCTACCAAACGAGTACTATCTCCACCAAGGGAGGAAGGGGTCTCGTTTTCTTCACTGCATCACAGAAAAATGCTATCTTCACCTAGGGTGAAAGGGGATTTGCCTTCTTCTTCATCTGAACAGGTACAGGTCAAAGACAAAGCAAAACAACAAGTGCATGATCAAGGTCCTACTGAAGGGCAAGACAAATATTTTGTTTTGGTTGAGGAAGATGACACTGATTTGGGTTCTCAAAGCTCAAGACTCAAGGATGTGATCATCAAAGAGGAGGTTGATATCCAGACCTTATCACTTGACCTAGAGAGGGCCAAATGGATCATTAACTTTCTTGAGCAAGAGAATAAGCAACTGGAGGACAAACAAGCAATAATGGAGCTGTAAACAATTAGAGACAACCAACAAGTGGAAAAAAGAAGGAAAATCAAGATGAAATCACTTTCGCAAGAAATTGAGGCTGACCGACAATCATGGTTGGAAAGAGTGAATATACACCTTGAGAAGATGATTGATAAGGCTAACAAGGAGAATAAAATGTTGCACCACCTGGCTTATCTTTACTTAGCTTGGAATAGAATTTGCAAGACAAGGATAAATGGCCTAAAAGCTAAGTTAAAGAGAGCCTTAAGAGCCAAAGAGGAACAAGAGAAACTTAAAATTTTGGGTGAATCTTCCTTGGCTCAGCAAAGCAATTAATAAGCTTTCCTCTTACCAAATTTGAAGCAATTTTGAGAAAATTTCTTCATTTCACGATTTTTAAATGCAAAACACAAGAACTTTTAGTTGTGCGCTACGCATTGAGTTGGCTAATAATTTTGCAAAATGGCTTTCATTTTTTGATTTCACATGGAAACATGTGAAACCCAGGAAGTTTCATCATTTTTGGAGGAGATTTGGGTCACCTAAAGGGCAAAAAACACCTAAACAATGCCCTCTCTGCCACTTTTTGGACTCACAGGAACCAGTCTTGGGAGAAATGATTTTTGAAGGGTAAAATGGACTCCCAATCCAAAAATTCCAGTTGTCCTAGAAATTAGATAGGCAGAGCTTTCCAACTTTATTAGTGGATATATCAGAGTCATATGAGAATTCAATGTCATCAGGCTTAGGTCATTGCGCATCAGGCAAAATTTTGCCACTTTTTCCTAGAAACTCAGGAATTTTGCTGTCAGTTTGACTTTTCCTTTTCTCTTTGGTAAATTTATGATGTAATATGATATAATATGATGTAAAAATGATGAAAAATTACTTGAGGGGGTAGATACATCAGTTAGAGTTGATTAAAATGAATAGTTGGCTAATAATTTCGCAGAGCTTGCCAACTTAATTAGTGGATCTATCAGAGTCATATGCAATTTCAATGCTATCAGGCTCAGGGCTATTTTAATAAACACTTAAAAAAGTTAAAACGCTTGTTAAAATGTTATAAAATTCTTAGGGATTAGGGTTTAAACTGTTATAAAATGCTTACGGTGTACGGTTTACGTATTAGAGTTTAGGTTTTAGGGATTAGTGTTTATAACAATTTAGTAAATGATTTTAATGACAACTTAAAAGAAAAATTACAAACCTCTTGTTAAAATGTTATAAAATGCTTAAGATATAATGTTTAGAGTTTAGGGTTTACAATGCTATAAAAGTATTAGGGTTTAGGGTTTAAAATTTTATAAAATTATTAGTGATTAGTGTTTAGGTTTGATAACAATTTAGTCAATGATTTTAATAAACACTTAAGAAAGAGTTACAAATTGCTTGTTAAAATGTTATAAAATGCTTAGGTTTTAGGGTTTAAAATGTTATGAAATGCTTATGGTTTTGGGTTTATTATTTAGGTTTTATAACACTTTAGTAAATGATTTTAATAAACACATAAAAAAAGCTACAAAAAACTTTTTAAAATGTTATAAAATGCTTAGAGTTTTGTGTTTGGGTTTAAAATGTGATAAAATGTTTAGGGTTTAGGGTTTATGGTTTAGGTTTGAGGGTTATAACACTTTAGTAAATGCTTTTAATAAACACTTCAAAATATTACGAAAGGCTTGTTAAAATGTTCTAAAATGATTAGGGTTTAGAGTTTAAAATCTTATAAAATTATTAGGGTGTACGGTTTAGGGCCACTAGCGTATTGAGGTGTGGCTCTTGAATCATTATTTGAGCTTTCAAATAAATGATATGGGTTAAAACTATGCCCACCATTATTGAGGAGGAATGTTTTTATGTAGCCAACACTCCAGGAATCTTCCCAATGGAGTCAACATAATTAAAGTTTATTCTATTCGATTCCATTGGAATTGTTTGAAAGCTACATTTAATTTTTCACATTAATTTTTTTTCAAGTTCACATGTGGTTAGGGACTTCCCCCCCCCACCCAGCCTATTTTGAGGATGGTACCCAAGGTAAATCTAAGATCCTTCAACATACATGGATAGGTTAAAAAATATTCAAATCCTTCACAAAAATATACTCATTATCAGCTCAACACGCCACTTATGGAAATAGGACTTAGGTGGGGAGAATAATAATCCATCGCAAAACTACTTGGGCTAAACCGAATTGATGACTATCACAACCCATATAGTGGCTTAGATGTTATTTTCCTTTTATAATTCTCTATAGGAGTTCATTTTCAGGTCCAAGTTTTATAATACTAACAAAACCCGATGTAGTGTCTCCCATATGGCTTCTAATAGATCATCTATAGAACATTTTTCTCTCTAGACAAAATGTCTACGTCTTCAAGTCTCAAGCCAATTTCAACATACATTTTCTTGTTCTCCTACTTTAGTTAGTACAATGTGACAAAGGGTAGATTTTTTCTCCTTCTAAATCTTCTATTAGGATCATTGAGTTCTTTTATTTTCCTATGCATTCTTATATGATCATTGAATTAGGATAAATATCTTCTATGATACATTTTTATCTTATTTAACAATTCTTGAATGATGTTGAGCCTTGGATATCATATGGTACCACCCAATATTATACTTAAAGTTATAAATCCATGAAAAGAAGTGTACCTCTAGGGGTAACTTAAAAGAATTCCCCAATGTCACATCACAACACTTACTCTCACTATAGGTTGGTTCTCTTATGACATAGGGTAAATCCTAAGAAATATCTTTTATAGCTATGTAGGTATACATTCTCCAACCTATGTCCCTAATTTCATTATTGCAAATTTTTTCACCCAATATCTCTTGTACCTTGTCAAATCCTATGCTCTTCTCCTCTATCTCACACATATAGTCTTTTAAAAAAACCTGCCACAATGAAACATCTCTAGTACCTTGTGAGAACCTCTACTCTTGACCTTTATCTCACTCGTATCTTTCTTAGAATATATAAAAGAATATCCTCCAAAATAAAACTTAAATCATATTCATCAATAAAATTTACATAATTTGGCCCATGTGTGTCTTCAAACATACCTTGTTTAATCCATTTTCTAAATTAAGGGAAAATAACTTTAACACTAAAATATTGAAACTCAGAACACAATGGATTTATAGGGACTATGGTTTATTTGTTCTCATATATCCCTATCATTTTCAAATCCAAAAATTCTCTTAAGTTGATATTGGCCCTCTTTTATTCTTTCTATTCCAATCACTTGGTTTTTTAACTCTTGAAATAGATGTTTCAAGTTTTTCGTAACTTCATCAACATTACCATTGCATTTGTTTTTGAATCAATTATATATATTGCCCTAGGTTTTGTTTTATACATGGAATTTTATTTTGTTAATGAACCAAGAAAGTCACCTTATATCAAGGCGATTAGATTTTGTTTTATATTTCTCACTTTTTCTTGAGCCTCACACAAATTCTTCAAACTTTTCTTCGTTAGGAAAACATAAAACTCTTGACTGAATGCATCTATATAGGAAATAATGATGGTAGAAACTAAACGCTCTGTTTATTTAAGAAAATTTTGAACCTTTTGATCAAATATCTTGATGAACACTTTGATGGTTTCATGGAATCAGATATACAAAGACAATATGCTAATTTCCCTAGAACAAAAGGTTCATATAATTTTTGTGCTTCAACTATTTTTATGCATAATTGTGTATTTTTTGTTTCAATTTTTTAAAATCCTTTTCCCTTTAGTTTTTTTTTGGTATCGTTGATTTGCATACCTCATGTACTTAGGAAATGTGCATCGATCTAGTAATGAACAACTTTCACAATAAAAGGAAAATATAAATTAACCTACCTAGTCATGTCTGCTTGAGTTTTAAGTTCTCATCAACACATTTAGATTGACTCTCCCCATGTCATCCACAAGAGTGAAATCAATTCTTTTAACATGAAGCTAGGAATGATTCTAAGGAAAATGCTTCCCTTAAAATGGAGTGGATTTCTACTTTTTCCAACATATTTCTAACCTACACAATTTAAATGTAAACCCATCATTCCTTCTTGCTTGCATTAACTAAGGTATATTCATCCCTCAATATTCATAGACTCTATAGTAGTTGAGACTCACTACAATGAGAAAATCAATCAAGTTGTTGATGATATTATGAATAAACAATATAATGACCCAAATAAAAAAAAACAACATGATGAATGAATGATACATACCTACTTAATTTTTTCAATTTCCAACTCTAGTGGAATCATCAATGATAAAAAAAACATAAATGGAACCCACTATGAATGGGATAGTTGGATTTCTAATTTTATTGTCACATACATTTTATTGCTAATTTTGTACTATTTGGATTGCTAATTTTATTGTCACATGCATACCCTAAGAATGTATGTTTGTATGTCATCATCAATCATTTCTCCAAAACTCATCACATACTCATACATAGCTCACTATCGCCACATCTAAGAATATCCTCAAAATTGTCCAAGTGTTGTGCCTCTCCTACACAAGACCATCAAGACACCCAAATTGAATAAATACATCCCCATGCTCCACTAGCTTCCGTATACCCAAGTCCATGAAGATAATGTAAAACTTGTAAATGATCAAATCAATCATGAAATCATCTCATGGTGTCTCAATGATTACAGCACCACCTCAAAGTGCTCTACCAAGCTTGATTCATATCCATTACTCATATTCTTGGTCAATTCGCTCCACTCTTGATGTCCATAGATATGAAAAAAATTGGCATGTCCAAGCCTTCCTTAATCTAAACCACTGCCCAATTGTCTTACACCAATGTCTCACCACAGATGCAATCAATCCTACCCAAATCCACTATTGGAATTTTTATATGATGTCTCCATTAATATCCCCACCTACCAATTCTACTCTAAAGGGACCCATAATTTGTTTGAATCATTGAAGCACTTGATCCATCTAGGTGATTTGATCCAAGATCATCAAAAAGTCATATATCCTTTAAGACTATACTCAACCATGTGAATGCTCTCATAGTCACAAACATAGATCCATCAATTTGTCATCTCCGACTCCTCAACTAAAGGCATCATCATCCCATTATGCTCTCACTCTCGCTAGCTCCCATATCCATCAATATGTATCCACTCACATTAGCCATTTCGCCATTGGGTCACTAAGTCCTCATCTTGGATCATAGTGAAATCTAGATGACTAATATTCAATCAATTCACATGATGATTTTCTATATCAAATTATGATTCCCTATGTATTTATCACTCTCATCCAAATGGCCTCAATTCTTAAGTCATGAGAACCACTTTCCCAATCTCTCTCATGTCCAACTATAACTCAAGCTCTACAAATATTTTTCATCCGCCATCCTTCTCTGACGCATTGGCCCCATCCACCTTTGGGTTGAATACCTATTGAAAAACCTTCACATCAATTTATCCTATCTAACTCATACATGAATTGGAGATAATTGCAATTAAAAATGTGCACCAACTCTCACAGCCATCGTAATGACTGTCATTCCATTGAAAGTCTTGGAGTGGTCCATGTGTTAATATGTCAAGTGAGATCCATGGTACCCTCATCCTCATGCTAGAAAGTCCCATCACGAAAAAATGATGTATCATGTTGGGCTCTTTGCTAAGCCACCTAAACACACATCCTATCTCGTCACTAGACCAATTAGTTTGCATACCTAACCCTGCCTTGCCACAATTGTGTGTGTCCTGCTTAGAGCTTTGCTTTCCTACCAACTCCTTTGGTGAAGATATCTACTGCTATTTTTTGGTGGTCTCCTACTCTGATAGAAGCTTCTATTTGGTGAAAAGCACATCATTGCTTCTACTTTGGCTTTGAAACCAAAGATATCAGTGGAAATCTATACTATTGTTGTTTGGTTATTGCTTGCTTTGATACCAAGTTTAGGTTGGTGAAGAGAAAAACATTTCTTATACTCTTGTATATATTGAATCTTTTTCTCTCTTTGTATTTTTATCTAAAATTGATCTCATCATCTTGACTCAAAAAAAGTTATAAATTATAATTAAAATGCAATACTTTATTATTTTAAGATAAGAAAAATTAGGAATCTATGCGTTGAAATAAGAAAAAAAAAAGTATTGTGAGTATTTAAGGAGTCGCTATTATATTAATTGGAGGCCCTCATTTTTCTCCTCTCTTTTTCTTTCTCTTCAATGGTCCTTGCATCCCATTGACTTGAAACGTTTTATACATTGTAATCGAATTGTAGTGTTTTGTGATTCTAAGATGAGAAAAACTAGGATTTGGTGCATTGTTGTGGGGAAAAATGATGTATGGTGGGTTCTCCTTTGTCAACGGTTGAATGTAATAATCAGAGTTTCCCTATCCATTGTGCCCCCTAGACAAGGGGAAACCATTAACTCACAAATTGATAAAATTGAGTAACACATCCCATTGATCCATTTTATTTAGATGATGAATACGAATATTAAGAAATAACCTTTAAAATCAATACTATTTATAACTTTAATGGTATGTTTGTCATTGTCGGAAATAACCCTTAGTCGCTCCATTACACTTTTGTCTCCCAGTTAAGAGAAAGAATTGTCGCAACCCTAGCGGCCTCACATGGTTACAAGAGAACTTGGTGCACCATGTCCTCTAAGGCCTATAACATTGAGATGTTTCACAACTTCCTAGTGTAGAACAATGTTAGTTCACCTGAGCTATGCAACTACTTATTCTCTTCGTTAAGTTTTACTCGAATATTTACTTAAACAATTTTCTTCTTTAAAAAAGTGAAATATAAGTATATACAGGAACAATCATCACCAACACACATACAAAAAATATATATAGGGAATTCAACACTTATCTTAACCCCTACAAAATTTACTCATATGTGAACAATAAAATATACAAAGTACAAATCCTGGCACTTGGAAAATTACGAAAACTTGACAACATTAATCTGAGCAATGTATGGATCGCAAGTCATCGCAAGACAATTATAGGTAAAAGTGTCAAGCCCCTCTAGTATAATACTCTACCAAATGAGCACCTTTGTATGAAACTGTTTCTCTCTAAAAAACCAAAAGTTTTAGTGTAGTGGAAACCCCAAATTTAGTCCGAACACTAAATTTTCCATCCACCCAACCGAACTCCAATGTTTTATCCATGTCACCTTGATATTGCATTGTCTCTTAGTGTGATATCTGTCTACAATAGTTGCATGTATTATCTCTCTATGATATCACTGCACGCCCCAAATTGTCTCACAAAGATATGAAAATATCCATCAAAATCCCTAGCCCACATGCTCCCAGCTACAACCTAACTCAAAGAACTCCTATCAAGTCATACTCGCTTACTCCACATGACTTACAATCATTGTAAGGATTGATTGTATGCCTACTACATGATCATTCTATCCCTTGTCTCACATGACCCACCTTGTTGCTCGCACGAATTTCCAAACCCTCTAACACAGCTCAACTGACACACTTATATAAATGACCCAATTTGTCTCATAAATTTCTTATGTAACTACTCACATGACCCACCTAGGACACTAGTATGAATACTCACCTGGCTTGCTTGCACAACTTGCCTAGTCCACATAGACAACTCACCTCACCTAATTATGCCACTGCTTGCCCGAACCACCCACAAGATTGCTCAAAAATATATCTCTAACCGCTAACATGACTAGGCTAATCATGTTGTGTGCCATTTACCCTCACTATAAACGCTCCCAAAAGAATTGCCCCATCATCCATTTTTGGATTCCTCCTCTCAAAAAAGCTATCATATATAGACACATTAATTTTTCGACTACATTGTGTCGAGACGACCCACTTCATATGATCCCTTTGCACAACTAGACAATTCGCAGGACCACGTAGTCCTCCACCCATTTGAGTCAAATTTTCTTGCACGAGTCTCTCTCATGACCTTCTCTTACACCCATGGCCTGACATGACTCTATGCACGACCACACTCTTGAACAACTCATATAACTCCATATGTTGGTACACCCTCATTCAACAAAAACTATCATCATAGTATTTGTGATATATTTTTCATAAATCGTGTGTTGGGGAAGTCACCCATGGAACGCCCTCTAGTTAAAGGTGTGCCTAACTATGAATATTGACAAAAACACACCTTCCTTTTCTGGTAACTCGATAATAATAATGTCATTTCAAATTTCATATATGTTCATGTATTCATTAATAAAAATTCTTAATATGCTCATTAAAAAAGAAATTTCATACTTTTCCATCTAATTCATTTCTTCATTAACAAACACATCAATTACTCTATTCTTATAACACAAGGAACAAAAATTAATTCATAGAATTTTAATGACGTGAATGAATTTAACAAACTATTCAGTGATGCCACTTGACCTAGAATCTAATTATGCCAATAGGTTTTGATGAGTGGTTAGTTATGATATTTGGCCCATGCAATGCAACAACTACATTCATGAAGCTAATGAATGATATATTTTACACTTTTATAAGCTCATTTTTTATTATTTATTTGGATGGTTTACTAGTATACATTTCTACATAGGAGGACCACAACCCACATTTGGTGCAGGTGCTAGAGACTTTAAATAAGCACTAATTGTTGGCATATCTCAAGATGTGTGAATTTTCACAATAGCCTTTGGTGTATTTGGGATATGTCATAGGTGGAGGAGAGTTGAATATAGAGCCTTCCAAGATGGAGGTCATGATAAATGTAAGTTTTACTAAAATGTTTTTGAGGATATGTGTTTTGGAGAGAATTTCGTGAAAAACATCTCACACCTTTTTTTATAGACATTGTGGTAAACTTTGATCTTCTCCTAAATGGTAGATCAAGCATTTTGTTTTAAAATACTTGAGGGAGGGAATCTTTAAGAGAATATATATGGGTTCCTTTGAACGAATAGTTGGAAGTTCTTTTGTTCACATTCTCTTCTTCTATCATATATATTTGTAGTGAATTTTTTGTGTATGTCAATCCTTGTGTACTTCAATGTTTTGATTTTACTTTGTATGAATGTAATGGTTTTGACATGCAATTTTCTTTTAATTTTCATATGACATATCTTTGGTTGCTTTGACTAGTGCGTTATTGAACTTTACTCCGTTTTGAAGACCTAACTTCCGTGGTTGCTTGATAAAAATTTCTCCCATTAAGTAGAGATATAAAAACCTTGTTCTTTTGCGATATTACAATAAGTTATCGAGAGGATGTAACTCTATGAAATGTGCATGTCAAAGTGAAAAAGGGTTCCTTCAAAATCCCTCATTCTGTAGCACCCCTATCTTTCTTCTAGTTGTATATTATAATTCATTCATAACAATTTATTTCATATGCTTGATTGAATAATTTATAAGCTCTAATATCTACATGTGTTCTAAGTTGATGAATAGATATTACCTAAAGCATTATAAACTATGTGCTAATTTTTGCTTTACTGTTTTTACATTTTCTTTATTTTCCATATTTTAATATTTGTTATATCATGAAATTATTATATAAGACTTGGTTTAAATATATTAATAACTTGAAAACTCATTTATGATTATTGTGAGTTTATATTTATGCTTATTTTGATATTCCTTTTGAAAATTTGAGATCTGAAACAATGATAAATGATGGTTCTTGGGCTGTTATAGCCTAAATCTACCTCAGGCTAAAGAAAGGCAGGTCTAGGGTAATATGAAACCACACTTAACCTGGTAGCTAGCCCTACCAGGTTGGGAGATGGCTCTCTCCTTGTCAATCTCAAAAATAATATCGCAAATAAGGCTTGATATGACTAATATGACTACTAATTTTAGGCTAGGTATGTTTGCTCAGAGGATTTTCTTTGATTTTAATGGTTGGTTGCTGCATCAGATGAGGAAGGCAGCTTTGAGTCCAGGAAATCAACTCAGATTTGCAGAGGTTTCTGTGGGGAAAGATAGGCAAGTGTTTTGGCACTTTGATATGAATGTGATGGTGAGTCTAAAGATTGGTGTTGAGTTGGATAGGGCATGCAAGTTTCTTGAGTCCTCTTCAAACAATAGAAAACATTTAAAACTAAATAAAACCCCAAGGTAGAGCATTGAACATCAATGGTTTCCACCCTTTAATCTTGATTCATTTAGTTATGCAGAAAAAGATAGATGACGGCACATATACACATAAGATAAACTAAATAACAGAGGATAAAACAATGCTAATTCACATTACCACTAGAATCCCAAAAAATGCTACAAAACCCTGGTTCATTTCCTTGCCAAACTGTAGAAGTGATTTACAAAGTAGCTCATTGCATTCACAAGAGTCCAACCTTGAAAAATGACTAAGAAAGTACAAGATATAGACATCAAACCACCTATGCTAGCCGTAAGGGGTCGAATCCATGAGTCAAGAGAGCTATTTCAACAACATCTAAACAAAGAACTAGAAAATAGGTAGTGGAACAACTTGCCTCTAAAACTATGGAAACTTATTCATACATCCTCAAACCAACTCTAGCTGATGTATCTACCCCTCAAGTAATTTTTTTTATTTTTACATCATATTACATCATCAATTTACCAAAGAGAGAAGAAAAAGTAAAACTGAGAGCAAAACTAGGCGAAATCCTGAGGTTTTAAGCAAAATATGCAAAATTTTGCCTGATGCACAACGCCCTGAGCCTAATGCACAGACTAGTGGATCTATCAGAGGCATATGAGAATTATTGGAAGTGTCTTTGCCACTTCGCACTTGGTGAAATGGTGGAGGGTTAATAACCATGTGTTGATACTAGGATTCTAAAGGACTTGTCATATTAACACTTTGATGACAAACACATTGATTGAACATTGATAAATATATGATCAAAATAGATTATAAATTAGTTTTAAAAGTTCAAAATAATTACTGCGTGTTCATTTTTATAATAAAAAGGATAAAAATTTACTAGATTATAATTTATAAAGAAAAGTAAAAATTTACCACTTGAATTTAGAAATAAAAATGAATTAAACAATTTAAGATATATATT
Source organism: Pinus taeda (assembly GCA_000404065.3). Lineage (NCBI taxonomy): Eukaryota > Viridiplantae > Streptophyta > Pinopsida > Pinales > Pinaceae > Pinus > Pinus taeda. The sequence goes on from APFE030614168.1 coordinate 24,398, forward strand.
TTTCACATGGTGGGAAAAACTATCATAACTTGGTTGTCAAACCAGTAGTGAGGACAACCATCTCTCGTTGCAGCATGACTCATCACCATTATTTAAGGAAAACCAAGGCATCTGACTCATCACCATTATTTAACGAAAACTAGGGAATTTGGCTCATCACCATTATTTAACAAAAACTAGGGCACCTAGAATAACCAGACTCATCATCAATATTCAAGGAAAATCAGGCCATGTGGAATAATCGACTCAACACAGCTATTGAAGGAAAACCACCTCATGTGGAATAACGAGTTGGTGGTTCGTAAGGGGGTAGGCTTTCACTCCTAGGAGAACCAGGCTTTCACTCCTGGGAGATGCCTATGGGTCTTGGGATGTTAACTTGTTTCCTTAATTCTAAGGAAGATGAGTCCCAAAACAACTCCAGACCTAAAAACAACTTAAAATATTATATCAACTAGTAATAAAAATATTATAATAAAATTTATTTTAATTAAAAACTAGTGTTGAATTAAAAGTAATAAGTAAATTGTGAAATTATGCCCAAATTTAGTTCGAGATAATCAAAAAATACTTAAAAAGTTATAAGACTATTTAAAAGTATTATAAAAATAAAAAGTATATATTTATATATATTATATATATATATATACATTATTTTTATCTTTAAATTGAGTAATTAAATTTACCTTTTTACATTGCTATTTAGTAAATTGTTTCAAATAGAATATGACACACAAGTTTGAAAAAAAAAGCCCATAAAAACTTCTTTGAGACATCCTTATATTAAATGAAAGCCATATGGGGTTAAATTTGAATTCAAAACAAAAAAAAAGAGAAAAAAAATAAAAACACTCATTTGATTAAGGATCATTTCATGATATTCAACCATGGCTTGATTGTGGTTGACCATGGTTGATCATGGCTGACCATGGTTGATCATGACTGACCAAAGAGACATTTTCTTATCATTATGCTTGACATTGTTCAACTTTATAGACCTCCGTTGACCATGTTAAACTAGCCTAACAATAGATGTATTGATTTACCATTATTGTTCATCAAGGTTAATCACAATGGGCCATGGTTAATCATGGTTGACCACAGAGACCTTGATTTACCATCTTCAACCATAGAGATGTTGATTACCCATGTTGCACCATGCTAACCATAGATATGTTGAATGATCATTATGGTTGACCATAGATATGTTGATTTACCATTGTCACTTACCATATTCAACCATACAGGTCTTGGTTGACCACAATATGCTAGCATGGTTGATCATGGGTGACCAAGTTGATCTCCATTGACCATTACGGTTAATTGACCATGGTTGCCCATGCTTGATGTTGGTTTAGGGTGGTTGATCATGGTTAACCAAGTTAGATGATTCTAAACCTAGAGATTTTCATTGACCATTACCATTGATCATGGTTCATTATATCTCACCATGGTTGATCATGGCTTACCATGGTTGACTATGTTTAGCCATTATAACCATAGTGGTCTTGGTCGACCATTGCCCTTGATCACCGTTTATCATAGTTGACCATTATTGCTAACCATAATTTACTTTGGTTAAACCATATTCTAAGAATCTAATAATGTTTACCTTAATTAACTACACAATTTTTTAAAGTAAATCTAATTTTCATTAATTAATCCTTTTTAAAGTAAATCTATTTTTATTAATTAAATTTTTATAAATAATTTATGGTCAATAACACAATAAATTTTAAATAATATATTGTAAATTTTTTAATTTCAACCTAATTTAAACAATAATTTAAATATACAATAAAATTATGATTCTAAATTCCCTGAATTAAAATATAATATCAAATAATGATTTGAACATTGATGAACTTATTAGAGAAAAATTCATTTAAATATAAATTCAAATAACAAAACATAAAAACTCTATAATTTTTGTTTTCCATTTTTAACTTAAGTTTAATTATACAATCTATAGGGTTCACACATCTTTTATCTCCAATTCATCTGTGAGATTGAAACGCCGTTAAATTAACATAGTAAGATTCAGAACAGTAAAAAATAACTCCTTTTAAATATGATCTGCTCGAGTGGTGACCGTCACATTAAAATTTTCAAACCACTTCCTGCAATGCCATATCTTAATTCTTTTTTATATTAAAATATTAGGCGACAGAGAGTGGCTAAAGTTTATTAGCAGGGACATGAATATTGCTCTTAAAAAATTCAGTTGAAAAGCATCCTCCTAATGCCATGCACATAACGCTGAACTAAACGTTCTTTACTTTCCAAGACTATATATATATATATATATATATCAATCGTTCCAAATTTTCGTGGGAGCCATAATATGTGAAAGAGGTACAAATGACCACAATCAATGCTGTGAAGGAAAATTTGAAATTGTTTGTCTGGATCTTCGTTGTTTTTAGCGGTTCCTTCTTCTGCATCATTCGGTTCTCCTTCGTCGGCTTGCTTGGATTTCACTTTTGTAAATTGAGATTCCTCTCAAGCACCAGCATTTGGACATTACTGCCTGCCAGCGCGTCTTTCGATATTGGTGTTTCCCCTGGAGAAGAGTCTTGGCCAAGCTTAGTCGTCGCTTCTGTTTTTCTCCCTTCCACCAATTCCTTTTGCATTTTCATCATTTTGTCTAATCTCCCCTGGACGCCTTGCGCTTTAACGCCCTAGATTGTTCCTGAATTGAATCTTGTTTTGACTGTGGTAGGAATCACCTCCTGCTTCTGTTGTTCGGAGATGTGATGCAAAGGCAAGGAGATACGAAGCGTCTGATCCCTAAACTTGGCCCTGATGCGCCCATCATTATTCAAATTTTGGCAATGACAATAGCCTTTCTGAATCTTTGCATTTTCTCCAATCTTCCTTGCATATCTAAAGCTAACCAACCAAATCGTGACTGAACAAACCAAACCAGGTCGACCAAGATATTTCACATACCGAAGAAACCATGTTACCGTTGATAAGCCACATGTCAGATCCGAAAATTGTGTGGATAACTCATATAATGTGATGTTATAGCTCATAATTTGCGTATATTAGTGGTATATTATGCCTAGATAATTTGGATACCCAAAGAAGATAACTCGCGTATTTGTCATATTCCGCGGAGAAAAATGGTATATGAGATTGATAAGAAGCATATTTGACTTATATAACCGCGTATCTAAACGACATAAATTGCATAACGCTGGCTAATCGCAATATTCTATAAGCAAAATGCACGAAATGTGAATTAGGTGAGGCTCATTTGTAAATTATAATGCAATATTGGAGTTATTTACATGGTATACACTGAATATCAAATGATATGCGATTATATCGCTTTAAATATGCGGCTTATCCCACTTCAATATGCAACTTATCTGACCCATTACGCGAGTTATCATAAGGACAGGGGATTATCGCCTCCAGATTATCGACGCGGTCGTGGTTCAGGCAGAAATGGTTTGCGAAGCCCTTCTAGTCTGTAATGGAAATTCCAATCTTTGTGCGTTGGCAGACATGATACACATTTCACTCACTATCGCCTTCATCTACTACTCATTGTTCGCAATCCATTTATTGAACCAGAATTCAATAATGAACTGAATGTTAGAAACCGTAATTTCACCTACGGGCATTTATTGCAGCACTACTTCAGCAAAACCATTTTCGGAAAACCACAAATTCATTTCGCATCGCTTTTCGCAAAATGTTGTATTTGTCAGAGGGACTCTAAACACTCAGATTAACTGACATGCGTCCTGTGTACGAACACAAAACCACCCATTTCCCGGACACTAAACTTTGTTTGGGTTGTGTGACAGTACAACCCGAATTGCGTCCGATCAAGTCAACGGACATGGATCTCATTCAACCTGCTAGAAAATTAATTTTGGTTTTTGTCTCACGTTTCATTTAATGCATTTAATACTTTGTCATAGACTTAGGTAAAATATTTAAAGTTTTTATGGCATGTAATATTTTTATTGCTAACCCATATGGTATGTATGTCATATAGTTTTGTTTTGTGTTGACTTTGTATTATCATTGCACATGGGTGGAGAAGCAACTTGGTTTTTGCTGCAGTGAATAGAAAATCAGGGAAGAAAAGGCTCGGGGAAGCAGAGAGAAAAACCAATGCACAACAGTTGAGGAGTATATGCATTAAAATGCATAATTAAATGTATGGTGTGGAGGAGCAGCATAACTGAAAACTTTGTTTAAATGCGATGTGAAAAACTAGCAAGGCATGTAAGAAATTCTTCTTGGGTGAATGTGAAAGTTTTTTTTACAGCAGTAAATCAATGTAAGAATTTTTATTCTACAACAGTAATGTAAAAGCCCCTTTTTTTTACATTAGTAAATGTAAATGAAGATTTTACACAGCAATGTAAAATCATTTGTAACAGAGGCAGAGTAATTTTTTTTTTTGATGAATCCCTCTGAGAAAGAGGAAGAAATATGTATCAGGCTTTTTATTAATGAATATAAAGGTTTTATTGGTGTGAAAAATCTAGAAATTTTATTTGCTTCCCTGTGCAAAAGATCCCGAGGAGAAAAACAGAGCATTGCTCTGTATTCAGTTAATTTTTGTTTTTGGGATTTTACTAGAAAAATCCCCAACAGTGGTATCAGAGCAGGTTCAGACTCTTTGAGGGTGACAAAAGAAACTCAAGGAAGGTTCCTTTTGTTGCAGTAGTAAATCTTCTCCAGCAAAGTGAAGTCTCACGCAAAAGGATTCAGGTATTCCTCAAAGTTTTTTTTGTGTGTTACTGCTAAAGAAACAATCAGTATTTTAAATACAAAGTCAAGGATTTAGAAACATAGTTAAAGAGTACTAGAATGGCCAGCACCAACATGGGTATGTTTAATCCTCAATTCCCACAGTTCAATGGGAAAAACTATGACTATTGGGAAATAACCATGAGAGCCCTGTTTTCCTATCAAGATTTATGGGAATTAGTTCGAGATGGTTTTGAAGAACCAGTAGATGAAGATGAGTTTAATAGATTAACTCAGGGAGAGAAAGATCTATTAAAGAGCAATAGGAAGAAGGATTCAAAAGCCCTTGTATTTTTGTATCAAGCAGTGGACCAGAGTGTGTTTCCAAGGATAGCAGCAGCTAAGACATCCAAAGAAGCATGGAAAACTCTCAAGACAACCTATCAAGGCATGGAGAAAGTGAAGACAGCAAAACTATAATTGATAAGGAAAGATTGTGAGAATTTGAACATGAAAGAGTCAGGAAATATTAACTCATTCTTCACACATGTGATTGGATTGGTCACACAGATGAGGACTCATGGAGAGGTTCTTGAAGAAAGGAGGACTGTGGAGAAACTTTTGAGGGTCCTACCCTCAAAGTTTGATGTGATTGTCACCACCATAGAAGAGACAAAGGATCTCTCAAACTTTTTAGTTGATGAACTCCATGCATCACTGATAACACATGAGCATAGGTTGAGTAGAAATGAAAGCTCATCTCTAGAACAAGCCCTCAAGACCAAGATGTCCTTTGGAAGAGGAAGAGGTTAAGGCAGAGGAAACAAAAGAGGAAGAGGCAGAAGCCAAAACAGAGGTGGAAGGAATAACCCAGCAAATGCTCAAGGAAGAGGCAGCAATCCAAATCAGAACCAAGGCCAAGGCAACAACCAACAAAGAGGACAACATCATGCTCAAGGACAAAGGTATGAAAAATCCAATGTCCAATGTTATTACTGCAAAAAATATGGGCACTATGCCAGTGAATGTAGGAAGAAATAACATGATATGGGTAATAAGACCAAATGCCAATGTCACTAGAGAAAACATCTGTCAAGATAATGTGTTGTTAGCTTGTAACATGGTTGAAACAAACAGTGAAGACTTATGGTTTTTAGACTCAGGTTGCAGCAACCGTATGACAGGAAAGATAGCCCTGTTTTCCAATTTAGATCAAAACGTGAAACAGAGGTTACACTTGGGACTGATAGCAAAATTTATGTTACGGGAAAAGGAGAAGTGAAAATATTTACAAAGAAGGGTGAAAAGAAAACCATAGCAGATGTCTACTATGTCCCTGGAATGAAATGTAACCTCTTGAGTATTGGACAACTTGTCCATAAGGGGTGCAATGTTTTATTTAAGAATGATGTATGCACCATCATGGATATAGCACCCAGCAAAAGATGTATTGCTGAAGTAAAGATGACAAGGAACAGGATGTTCCCTCTTAGAATAAGAGCAGATCTGAAAAACAAAGAAGTAATTGCAGCAGTTACCCAAGAGGCTTTCCAAAGCATGCCAAAGGATGAAAATTGGTTGTGGCACTTGAGATTTGGACATCTCAACTTTGGAGGTCTTAACTTGCTGAGTAGAAAAGAAATGGTAGAGGATTACCATTGATAGAGGAAACCGGGAACAGCCTTTGTGAAGGTTGTATGCCTGGGGAAACAACACAGAGAAAGTTTTCCATTAAGAAAGCATAAGGGCAAAGGCACCCTTAGAGATTGTCCACTCAGATGTATGTGGACCAATGCAAACTCCATCACTAGCAGGCAGCCAATATTTTCTAACATTCATTGATGATTTTACAAGAAAAACTTGGGTCTATTTCCTTAAGAACAAAAGTGAAGTGTTTGAAAAATTCCGAAATTTCAAAGCACTTGTGGAAAATCAACGTGGGCTGCATATCAAAGTCTTGAGAACTGACAGAAGAGGTGAGTATATCTCCAAAGAATTCCTACGGTTTGGTAGAGAAAATGGATTTCATAAACAATTCACAGCTAGGTACACCCCACAGCAAAATGGAGTTGCTGAAAGGAAGAATAGGACAATCATGGATATGGCGAGGAGCATGTTAAAGGCAAAGCATTTGCCAAATGATTATTGGGCTGAAGTTGTAAATTGTGCAGCGTATATTTTGAATAGGTGTCCTACAAAAGCAGTGATGAACAAAGTGCTGGAAGAAGCATGGAGTGGGAGAAAACAAGGAGTCACCCACATGAATGTTTTTGGATGTGTGGCTTATGCACACATTCCAGATCAGCTAAGGAGGAAGTTGGACAGCAAAGGGGAGATATGTATTTTCATTGGATACAGTGAGGAATCCAAAGCTTACAAGTTGTATATCCCATCTACCAAGAAGTTTTTTGTGAGCAGAGATGTTCAATTCATTGAGGAGGAAGCTTGGGATGGAAGCATAGAGAAAACCGTGAATGTTAAAAACTGTTTGTCTCATGATGAAGATGATGAGGAGATGGCTAAAATACATCCCCAAACAACAGCGCCAACACAAGGACAACAAGCAACACCCTTAAGGAGAAATGAGAGTGCTTCTCCAAGCACACCACAAAGTGGAAATTCAAGTGCATCTTCAAGCACTTGCACACCAAATGAAAGAGGTAAAATGTTTAGAAACTTAAGTGACATTTATGATGAAGGAATGAATTCCTTATTTGCCTTGTATTGGCATGTTGATGACCCTATTCATTTCGAAGATGCAATTAAGGATAAGAAATGGATAGAAGCTATGGATGAGGAGATCAATGCCATAAAGAGAAACAAGACATGGGATTTGGTTGAGCTAACAAAAGGTAAAGAACTCATTGGAGTTAAATGGGTGTATAAGACTAAGTGCAATGCTGAAGGCAAGATAGAACGACACAAGGCAACGCTGGTTGTCAAGGGATACAAGCAACAGTATGGGAGAGCTTATGAAGAAACTTTCGCACCGGTTGCAAGAATGGAAACCGTGAGAGCAGTGTTATCCATAGCAGCAAAAAACAAGTGGAAAGTTTACCAAATGGATGTGAAGTCAGCATTCCTGAATGGAGTATTAATGGAAGAGGTTTATATTGAGCAACCTCTAGGCTATGAGAAGAAAGGTGAAGAGCACAAAGTGTGCAGATTGAAGAAAGCTCTTTATGGGCTAAAGCAAGCGCCAAGAGAATGGTACAGTAGGATAGATTCCTATCTACTGGAAAATGGATTTGACAAATGTGAGGGAGAACCCATAGTCTACATCAAAGAAAAAAATGGTAAATTGCTAATTGTTGTGTTATATGTTGATGATGTGATTTTTACAGGTAATGATGACTACCTTATTGAAAATTTCAGAGCAGCCATGAAAGAGGAATTTGAAATCACTGACATGGGTTTGCTGAGATACTTCTTAGGAATAGAAGTAGATCAAAATGGAAATGGAATTTTTATCTCATAGGCAAAATATGTAAATGAAGTGTTGGGCAGATTTAATATGCAAGAATGCAAGGCAACAATCACTCCCACAGTGATGGGATTAAAACTCAGCAAAGAGGACAACAACAAGGATTTTGATCCTAGCTTGTGCAAGAGTATAGTTGGCAGCCTTATGTATTTAACTGCAATTAGACCTGAGATAATGTTTGCTGTTAGTTTGATTTCCAGATTCATGGAGAGGCCAAAGGAAGCACATTGGCAGGCAGCAAAAAAAATTCTGAGGTATGTTAAAGGTACTAAAAGTTTTGTCATATTATATAATGTCCCAGAATGTTCAAATTTAGTTGGATACACTGATAGTGATTGGGCTGGAAGTGTAGATGATCAGAAAAGCACTTCCGGTTATGTTTTTCACATGGGTTCAGGAGCCATTTCATGGGCTTCTAAGAAGCAGTCCATTGTAGCATTGTCTACAGCAGAGGCAGAATATGTGGTAGCTACAGCAACAACATGTCAAGCAGTTTGGATGAGAAGGATGTTGAGGAGCTTAGGCCAAGAGCAGGCAAAAGCTACAGTGATTTTTTGTGACAATAGCTCAGCTATTGCATTATCAAAGAATTCAGTGTTTCATAAGAGAACGAAACACATTGACACGAGGTTTCATTACATCAGGGAATTGGTGAGCAATGGAGAAATTGTCTTAGAACATCGCAAGACTCAAGAACAGGTTGCACACATTTTGACAAAGCCACTGGACCAGAAAAGTTTTGAGTTTTTGAGAAAATGTTTGGGTATGACTGAATGCCCAACAGTTGAAATCAAAGGGGAGTGTTGAGACCGTAATTTCACCTGCGCTCATTTATTGTAGCGCTACTCTAGCAAAACCATTTCCAGAAAACCACATGTTCATTTCGCACCGCTTTTCGCAAAAGGTTGTATTTTTCAAAGGGCCTCTGATCACGCCGACTAACTGACACGTGTCTTGTTTACGAACACAAAACCACCCATTCCGCAGACACTAAACTTCATTTTGGTTATGTGGCAGTACGACTCGAATTACGTCTGATCAAGTCAACGGACATGGATCTCATTCAACCTGCCAGAACATTAATTTTGGTTTTTTTGGCACGTTTTATTTAATGCATTTAATACTTTGTCATAGACTTAGGTAAAATATTTAAAGTTTTTACGGCATGTAACATTTTTATTGTTAACTCATATGGTATGTACGCCATATAGTTTTGTTTTGTGTTGACTTTGTATTATCATTGCACACGGGTGGAGAATAGAAAACCAGGGAAGAAAGGGCTGGCGGAAGCAGAGAGAAAAACCAATGCAGAACATTGTGAATTCTTGAGGAGTATATGCATTGAAATGCATAATTAAATGTATGGTGTGGAGAAGTAGCATAAATGAAAACTTTGTTTAAATGCGATGTGAAAAACCATCAAGGCATGTAAGAAATTCTTCTTGGGTGAGTGTGAAAGTTTTTTTTACAGAAGTAAATCAATGTAAGAATTTTTATTCTACACCGTAAATGTAAAAGCTCTTTTTTTTTTACATTAGTAAATGTAAACCAAGATTTTACACAGCAGTGTAAAATCATTTGTAACGTAGTCACAGTAATTTTTTTTTGGTGAAAAGGTTTTGGTGAATCCCTTTGAGAAAGAGGAAGAAATATGTATTAGCCTTTTTATTAAGGAATATAAAGTTTTTATTTGTGTGAAAAATCTTTGTTCTCAAAAATTTTATTTGCTTCCCTGTGCAAAAGATCCTGAGGAGAAAAACAGAGCATTCCTTTGTATTCAGTTAATTTTTGTTTTTGAGATTTTACCAGAAAAATCCCCAACAGTGAAAGTTAATTTTTGTTTTTGAGATTTTACCAGAAAAATCCCCAACAGTAAAAGCTCTAATGCTGCAATCAACGTCCATTCTCTTAATCTGAATCTCTGTGCCACTCTCTCCATCAGTTTTAGGCATACTTTTTTAAACAAAGCCTATCATTGCTGCAATTGGCATCCGTTCTCTCAATTTGAATCTCTGTGATACTCTCCATCAATTTACCCACGCCATAATTTTTTAAACAAATCCATGAGAAACACTATGTAGAATAGGTATCTATAATATGTCCCATCTAACTGGTGACACTAGCCTATTATGCGTCACTGTAGCGGATGATTACTTCCAAAGCTATTATCACCCCCACTAAATTGGTCTCGCCCCTTCCGAATAAACATATTTTACGTTGGCAACCTCCAAGCATTTTCTTTGTCAACAAAAATTCATGAACGCCATGGAATTTAGTTTTTTTATATATTATATATTTTTTCTACCTTATTTGTTACGGTAGAAATAGTTGACGTGTTTTCTAAATTGGAAAGGCTTCAGTAGTCGGTGAAACCTCCGTGCCAACTCGCAGCTTTCGCCTAACTCACAATTACAGTACCATAGACCATGTAGTATAAAGACCAGTAACTTTATGATGCCGTTGGCACCGACGTAATAAAATAAAGTAACCATGTAGCATAAAGACCAGTAACTTTATGATGCCGTTGGCACCGACGTAATAAAATAAAGTATTAACGTATACTGCTTTTATTCCAAAACGACATTAGTTGGTATTCACCGAAGAGTAACGCTTTCTAATTAATATAGAGAAATTTCATTGGTAGCACCAAAAAGTAGCGCATATAGAAGTGTGAGTAGATGGAACTCCGTAATGAAGTTTAGGGCGTTATTTTGAAGTGTTTATTGAATTTCTTGAATTAATTTCTGGTTATATATATATATATATAAAAGGTTTTGGTTGTACATGAATTTAGTATTTTTGGGAAATTTTGGGAATTTTATAATTTAAATTTGTGATTTAAACAAATTCTTATTTAATTTAGAGTACATTACACTAATAATATCTCAGAAAAAATATATTAAAAAAATAATTATAAAAATAATAATAAAATTTAACATATTATTAGTGTCTTCATAAATGGATTTTTAAACATTGTTTCTATATGAATATTTATATGTTGCAATTTATTCAATTCAAAATAATATCTAATTTGTTATTTGAATAATAAATTCTTTCAAATTTGGAATTGTATTCGTGTAAGACATGTTGCTTTCCATCTATATAAAATTCAATAACTATACTAAAGCATTTTCTTTCCATCCAAATAAAACTTTATAACTAAATTTTGTATATTTAATATAGCCGGACTAATAAAATAGTTTTCATATTATAATTATTTATTCACAATATCTAATTTATTATTTGGATAATCAATTCTCTCAAATTTGCAATTGTATTTTGTAAGGCATGTTCCTTTCCTTCTATACAAAATTCAATAATCATATTAGTGAAAGGCTTTCTTTCCACTAGATAAAATTTGATAACTAAATTTTGTTTCTTTGGAAATTA
>APFE030614175.1:0-12641 GCA_000404065.3 Pinus taeda
TCATGATATAGTTGTGCATATTATTCTTGGATTTTATTAAATGGTATAAGTCAATAAGGATAATATTAATATATAAGGAAGTTTTAGAATATTTGGTACATGAAAAAGAAAATCATCTTACAAGGTATTTCCGATCTTGGAGTCACTGCATTATAATCATTGTGATCTGTGAATAGATAAAATCTCATGTTCATTCCTCCAAGGGAATCCTTTTCATATCCAATGGCACAATATGCCAAGAATTTTTGTGGTGCTACCACTTGAGATTGCAATGCCAAAAATTATCAATAGGGTTACCAATTTTGTAATATGCATAGCCCAACTCTCACCTCTTCTTGTTGTTGTCAATGCTTCTAGAATATAAGAAACAATTCAAAAATTTACCCTCAAACATTAAAAATTGTATTAACCAAATAAACTTGATAGATCATAACTGAGTTTTCTAATTATATTTGAACAATCTACACTACATTGTCTGGATAATTTTCTACAGTAGTGGTATTGACAAGTCTTGCTTCTATGCAATCCTCTACAAACGTGGATCCAAATGGGAATTTCCCCCCCACTATATATGCATAGGATTTCGATCGAGAGAATCTAGTTTAAGGTACTATATTTCTTCATTTTAATACAAAACATTGACTAATCACAAGCCACCATATTCACCTCACTCTTGTAATATTCTAGTTTATTCATGAAATCTATAATATATAAACCAAATAAGAATGACTCATCTCCAACACTTACTTTTACAAGAAATTAATATATTTATTAATATTTAGAAAAAGGCTTCAATTTGTCCGCCTGGGGTAGCTGAAGTGGCGATGGTCATGGAATGAAGTGTCACCGAACTAGAGATCTTGTGTTTGAATCTTGGGCTACCCTCCCCCATAGCGAGGTGAATAATGGACATGTAAACACAAAATAAGAGAGTCCTACCAAGCTTACAAAAAAAGGGCTTCAATTTATTACATTGGTTATGCACATATACTTATATCTTAAACACAATGACAATGAAACAAATGTTGAGAACATTGTTTCCAAGCTTCTACTGAGTAGAGAAGCACATTGCAATTTTAATTTCTTAGTGACTTATCTTGTTAGTGTCAAACAATTTTCTCAAAGAAAAATCCATTAAAAGTGAGGAAATTAGTGGTGAGATCATTTTTTATAAGGTTGATGGTTTCAAAGAATTATTGATAGTCCCACCCATGCCCTCTCCAAATTCCTTACCATGAAGCTTCATCCCTTCTCTTTCCACTACCCCTCCTTCATTAAAGACATTGTTGATTTCATTGAGAAAACCAAACACCTAAATCTTGATGGAAATGGCATCATGGTTAGCTTTGATGTTGTCTACCTATTTACCAAAACCATATCCCAGAAGCCATGAACTCATTTACAAACTAATTGACTATGAAACCCTCAACCTTATCAAAACTTTCTTGACCAACACTTTACTCACTTTTAATAGAGTATGCTACGAAAAAACAAGGTGCACAACCATGGCTTCCTCTCTTTCCCTTGTTGTTGCCAAAATTTTTATATAGCACATTGAAACCTTATCCCTTAAAATCTTCGACTTAAAACCTATGTTATAGAAGCTCTTTGTCGATGAAACCTTTGTTATTTGGTCCCATGGTATGCTAGAACTTTGAAAATTTCCCTCTCATGCAAATTTGTGTCTCTTCACCTTTTTTTTTAATGGTATTTTCCTTTATTTTCATAAATAAAATTCTAATTAATGCCTGTAAGAACTTTGGACACCACATATCTCCACAATGGTATGATATTGTCCACTTTGGGCCTAAGCCCTCATGGATTCATTTTTGGGCTTTACTCCCAAAAGGCCTCATACCAATGGATATATTTGTCCATCCTTATATACCCCTGATCCTCCCCACTTCTAGTAAATGTGGGACTTTGGTCATATACCCAACAATCCTCCCCTTGAACAAAGGACCATTGAGCCTCCCCTCAAATGATTATCCATCTGTCCACTCTCTACGAACCAGGATTCTCCACTCCAATGCATTGGAAGCACACACCTTACATGGAACACCACCTGCCTCGAGAGCTTGCTCTATCCCAAGTCAACTCCTCTTCAAACTGTTGGGACCAGGACATGTCCATGAAGAATCTGGAGCACACCACCTGTCTAACCGAGCTCATCCATGAATCCCATCATGATATTACCGGGGCCCACCACCTTTTTTCGGCATTCTGATGATCCATCCACTTGGCTAACTTCAGAACTTGGCTCTGATACCACTTGTAAGAACTCTAGACACCACACATCTCCACAATGGTATGATATTGTCCACTCTGGGCCTAAGCCCACATGGATTTGTTTTTGGGCTTTACCCCCAAAAGACCTCATACTAATGGAGATATTTGTCCATCCTTATATACCCATGATCCTCCCCACTTCTAGTCAATGTGGGACTTTGGTCGTATACCCAACAATGCCTCTTTTCCTTTGCCAATTTCCTTGTCAAATAATAAATGGAAAATGATGCCCAATATAGTTCTTTACCCAACATTTAGCAAGTTGGAATATGTGTCCCATGAACTTGGTCTTATTTTTCCTTTATTAACCTTTAGTACATGAAATTTGACTTGGGGTTGTTACAAACCTCTCCCCCTTAGGTGAACACCATCCTCGGTGTTTTATGACACCTATGACCAAAAAACTACTAAAATAAAGCATATTACCTATGTAGCTTTATATCACATCACAATGTAATATTTACAATGAACAACTACTACAAACCATGACCAACATGACAAACATAACAATCATACCCCTTATTGGGGCTTTATAACATAGATCATTATGTTATATACAATCATACACATATATACATAAATATACCAAAACTCTTTTTCTTGAGCCAATAAATAGTGAAGATACAAAGGCTGCATATGATTGCCCATCTCCCATGTAGCTTCATCAGGGACAAAGTGCTTCCATTTCTCTTTAACTTGCTCAATTTCTTGGTTCCAGAGCATGCGTTGTTTCCACTCGAATATGCATTGTGGTTATGGTTAGAATTCTCCCTCTAGTTCCACCTGTAATACATACCAGTCAATCACATGATAAACATGCTGCAGAAATATATTAAGCAATGGAACGTGGAAAAAATCATGGAATTTCACTATAAGAGGTAGTGCAATTGCTTAGGCCACTATTCCAATACTCTTGAGGATCTCAAAAGGCCCACCATAACAAGGTGCCAACTTGTCACATGATCCAATCCTGAAGGAGCTCCTCTTGGGATTGATGCACAAGTACACATGCTACCGAACTTGAAACTCCTTAAATACCATGTACTGATATGCATAAATATTCTGCTTGTCTTGTGCTACCATCAAATTCCTCTTAATATCTTGCGTTTCTTGTTCTAGCTCTACCAACATATCTATTCCAATAAATACCCCATTCACTAGATCACTCCAGCTAATGGGAGTATTACAAATCTACCCATAATTTTTTTTAAATAGGCTCATCTTCAAGGACTGCTGATACCCATTATTATAATCAAACTCTACTAGTGGAATATACTCTTCCAACTTCCTCTACTAATGCATAACATATATCCTCAACATGTCCTCAAGAATCTTGTTGACCCTCTATGTTTGTTTCAAATAACTCTTGAAAGTTCTACAATACTAGATACCTCTTCAAGACCTCAGCATCCTCAACATCCTTCCCTTTCTCACTAGAAACAAGCACTACAAAAAATACACATCCTTTCCTATGACTGCACTTAGCTTGTATAGATATAACCATTCTAAATGATGTAGGCTTCTTCTTTCCCTGTAAGATTCTCTTCTCTCCACCATCATCCAAGCACTCAATAGCCTTCTCGTAGAAATCTGCCTTAGTCTTGTGAAGGTACAACTAATCTATGCCCAAAATCATATTGTATGAAACCAAAGGAAGAACATTGAGATGTGATGATGTAGGCAGATTATTCAACCCAAATGCACAAGCTCTCACCCAGTGATGAACACCTTTTGGTACTTGTAGCCAACTAGACCAACCAAGACTCTGCATGCCCTTCTTTTCTTATGGCACACTTATCAAAGAGGTTAATATTGATATAAATATAATTATATCTAGGATCAATCAAAATGGAAGAGACTCGATCACAGAGCTTACCTTCCATCTTAATAATGAATGCTTGGTTATCAACTTGCTTGTTATCAAATGCTGCATAAATATGAGTAATGCTCTACCCGACATCCCTAACTATCTGTGCCTCCTGAGAACTGTAGACTTTGAGGTTGGCTACCCTGGTACAATGACCAATCCTTCTTATAGTAATCCTTTCCACAAATACAACACTGCAATGGTTCTCTACCAATACCTTTATTATGCTTCTCTCCAAGATGAGATCCATGTCCCTTATTTACTACAACAAACTTCTTATAAGAAGCCACATTCTTACTTGCATCCTAAGGTATTTCCCTCTTCATAGGCCACTTTAATTTGGTTTTATTAATCCCTTTCCAAGCACACGTAGGCTTCATCCTACACTTCGAGTACTCATAATAGTGCCTCAAATTTGCACTGATTTCCTTGAATGACCGAGGCTCATCATACTCAATGCAATCTTTGAATGCTAACAAAAGTCCATTGATGAATCTTTGAACCTCTGTATTCTTTTCCTTAAGATATGGCACATACCTTAACAACTCCATAAATTTATTCATGTACACTTTATCTATCATAGACCCGGCCTTCAATTCATAGAACTTGCTAGCCTTACCATCATAGTATCTCTAACAAGTACATCTTCCTTAATAGGCTTTTGAACTCACACAACTCAACTCCTCTGTATTGATGCCTCTGACATGCTTTACATATTCCTACCAAATATCTACCTTTCCCTTGAGACTAAAAATAACTATCCTAGCTTTCATGTTCTCTGTATAATCATGTAGCTCAAAAAGCTTCTTCATCCCAATCAACCATGGATCTACATCTTTTGGTTTCTTCAACTCTTCATGGAATGTAGGAGCCTTGGATTTCTTGAACTCATCTAGAAAATACCCCCTCTCACTCCTCCTATAAGGATGATAGCGATGATGACCATGATGCCTCTATGATTGAGAACTAGAATAAAACCTATGCCACCTCTGATTGTGTCATCCTCATTCTATTTGTGCCCTCCTTGAGACCTTTGTTGGGAACAATATTGAGAGGAGGGTGAATCAGTATTTTAAATACTCACAAAAATAATTTTCTTTTCAGAAATATGTACGTGACTTTACTGAACCAAACTCATGTATGTAGGTGACTGTTGTAAAAGAAATTAGCATAATATTAGTAAACTTGTGAAACAGTTAATTCATTATATGTTAAACTTAAACTAGAATGTAAGAGATTTATCAGGAATTTGATAAGAAGTAAGTAGTGTTACCGGGAGATCTAGTGTCTATGCAGAGCTGCTAGTCCCACTAATATGGGTAGCTATCTTAGAAACAAATAGAGTAAAGTTAATTTCATTTCCCTTTATGAGAAGTAGATAGGAGAGGAGCAAGGAATACCAACCTCAACATTTGGCTTGGTTTTCTGCTCGCTCCTTCTCCTCTTTGATGGATCTTTGCCACTCCTCCCTTGACCACTCCAGTTCAAAGAGTACCTGTAAAGTCAAAGCAGCATAATACCTTCAAAATGCAGAGATGTACAATCGTAAACAATATAGGACCAGATATATATTGACCACACACATGCATATATTAGCAAACATACAAGAATGTGGAGGAAAACTTGAATAACTTTATTGATATAAAGATTAAAAGAGAGGATTACAACCCACTGATCTAATCCAGCGTCATCCTCCCAGGATGAAAGATCTTCTTCACCTCATGAAAAGATTAGATCACCCAACACTATGATATTCCACCAAGAAACCAACAACACTTCCTTACAAGATACAAGATTCTAGCCTCTGGATCTCTAGGATGAGGGATCCATATATGGATGATTGCAGGGGGGTGAGTCAGCTTTTGGGATTTTGATTAGTGTCCTCTCTCTGATAGTTCTTGGTTCCACTTGGATATTGATGATCTCTTACTCATCCCTGGGTGAAATCAGAGAAGCAAGTGTCACAAGAGAAGTTTCTGGAAGATTCCATGAACATCCACCTTGCAAACTGTGTCTACCATTTGTCTACTCTTTCCCATCACACCCTACAGAAGGGATTTTCAATATGCATCGCACTTTTTGCATTGAGCAGGTGAGAGCATCACACCCTCTACACTGAGCAATCTGTATGGTCCAATTTTGACCAGTTCTGAGCAGTTTTCTGTGTAGAACTTGTGGGATATGATGTAATCAGCTGACCTTGTTCCTTTAGGGCATGAAACAAAAATTTTAGGGACTCATAAGCCCTTGGTTTATGGACATATCTGATTGGGGTTACAGTGCCAAAATATTTCTATAACAGTTGCCCCCTAAAGCATGAGGTTGAAAATCTTTTGATGTCGGGTGAAATGCTTTATCATGAGGATCCGAGGTTTTTCAAGCTAGAAGGTGAACTGTAGTAAGATACAATACAATACATTATCTTCATAATGTTTTCATGATCTCGCTGAGGTAGGCATTCCCATGCTCAGCTTTATAAATTCATTTTCATGTACATAGGACAAACAACCACTTGTGTGGAAGACTAATGATTCTGATAGAGCCATCATCCTTTGATTCGGATGATCATCTGTGTAGCAATGATGTACATTTGATGTCTTTATTTTCCTGAATATATCATAGCCCATATGGATAAAACCAGATTTGGGGTCTTCAAACTCATCCAATATTCGTCTGAAGTACAAGTCGATCCATGTGAAAAATGTTCTAGAGTCGAACATGGAAAGACATCACCTGATTACCAGCCAATGATGTAAGTTGTTAACAGGTGCGAGAGGAATCATCGATAATGATGATGACCCTCAAGGTACTACAGTACAATTTGCGTGGTGTGAAAATAAGACTTGGCGTCGAACACCATGCAAAATCTCTCAGTCGAAGGCCATTGATGTAAACTTGTCACAGGAAGTGAGAAACATGCCATTGAGTCATGCAAGCTTCAAGGTACTGAAAGGGTTCTCCCTAGGTCTACTTCTTGGTTAATGAGCTGATGTCAACAAGAAGAGACCTATCGTAGGAGGGCCTTAATGAATCCCACATCTATGACATGGAATGGAGCAAATGACTTTTTGGAGGTGAAAACGATCTAATGATACAAGGTTCAGGGTGGCGGTCATGAAAGAATGGAGCGTGAATGCATTGCAGTGGATGAGACACAAGATGGGTTGGTGAATTCTCTGATCGAATTCTCTTGAAAATATCAGTGAAACTAAAATGGATTGGTAGCATTAACCCCAAAGATGGATGGTATGGTGGACCAATGGTAATATGACCACTGAACGGAATAACCCAACTTGACTCAATCACGGTGATGGAGTGAAAGTGTCATGTTCAAGAGCGACTCGCTACCAATAAATTTTCTTCAAGTTTTCTTCCCAATTTTCCCCAGTCATTGCTGACTAGTACCTCTTTATTTTTATCAAGCTTGAGGAGGACAACATATGATTGTGCTATAATTTTCCCTTCGGACAAACCCGTCACTATGTTTTAACAAGCCTAGCGATAGTGAAACTCGTTCTTGTCTCTATCGATAAGTTTGTCGCTATCGTTTTAACGAGTTTAACGACAAAGACAACTTGGTACTTTTTCAATTTTAGAGAGTCTGGAAAGGGACGAAAAGGAAACTCCAATAATCCTTTTTCGTCATATAATCCCTTAAGTTTGAAAAAGTATAAAATAATATGAAAGGGATGACTTACTGATAGTTTTAACGAAATGAACAAAACAAGTGCTCGATCTTTTTGTGTACTAATCCCTCAGGTCCAAAAAGATTAAAATCTAGAGGAGGGATAGCACGCCCAATAGCTTTAACGAGCTGGAGAGGCCAATTCCTCGACAATCTTTTCATATTTTACGAGTTAGTTGAAAAGAGCTTAAAGGAGACTCGTTTTTGAGGAACAAGTGATATTTTCGGGTAGTCTCTGATTCTAAGTAAGTTTTGGAATCTTCCAATCATGGCAGTGTCACAAGGATGGCTAACAGAATCACGTGTCGTGACTGTTCCTCAAAAGGGTAAACAATCAAATGGAGGCATATGATCAGCTAAAACAGAGTGGAAGTGATGGTAATAACATGGCCAAGGCTCAAAAGCTGATGATAATGCGTTCACAATCGTTATTTACCGAAGGTTGGTTCATTTTTTAATTATATTAACCTCTGGTGGAACATGTGCTCATTGCTTAGGTTTAATTTTTAACGAGCTTGAAATTTGCGTAAAACTGCTTGTGGTGGGTTTATTTTTTAATGAGCTTGAACCATGCGGTAACACTACTTGTGGTCTGGTTTATTTTTTAATGAGCTTGAACCATACGATAACATATGCTCAGATTCAGTTTCATGTTTACACAAGCTTGAAATGAAAAACTATGCTTGTTATAAGTTCACCTGCCCCCAACATAATAACACAAATCGAGGTGCATGCCCCACAAGCTTCATTGTATTCAACACAGTGGTTGGAATGAAGGCTTACCTTCAAGATATTTGAAAGACTCGACTTTGAAAGGGAGTTGTCTCCTTTTTTAATGAGGTTGACACAGTAAAAGAACTATCCTCATGGCAACCTTTGATCACAACTCATAAGGGGTCATGAAGGAAAGATCTAGCTCCAATGCCCCCATACATAATGTACGACATCACTAAATTGATCATCAGATGATGTAGCTATGGTAGGGCTTGGAGGAAATACCTTGTGATGATCCACACTATCAAAATGTTATGAATTATTATTCATCTTTGTTGATATAGAAGATCTCATGTGACAGGTTTCCACTGTGGCCATTTCTACCAGATTTTTTGGAGGCGGTAGGGAAAAAGTACCCATCAATGTCAGGTCTTTTAGTAGGCCTACTCTGATATTTTGAAGTGAATGAGAGCTCACGTGGATCATCGGAATGCTTCCTGTAACTTGTGAACTGTTAGGGAGAAATGTTTGTTAGTCAATGATTGTAATTCCTCCTTGGAAAGGAAATGCAATCTTTCTAAAGTATGTCGACACAACAGTGGCCATAGCATAGATCCAGGGCCTTCCCAGTAGGATTTTGTAATCAAGGTTTCCGTCGATAACTTCAACATCAATTTCTACTGTCTTGCCCCCCAGTTTGACTTGCAAGTTACATAATATCCCGTATCGGGTGTATGTTCGTCCATCAAATTCTTTTAATGTCATTGACGATTGCGACAAGGGTGGAGATCCCAAAGCTTTCCAGCAGCTCATCGACATAATACATGTAGATGCCCCCTCCTCAATAATTGTTCGATGAATAGTTTTGTTGAGGGCTTTCACTTGAATAAGGAAAGCTAGTTGAGCTGGTAACTGAGGATCATATCCTTTATGATTAAAGGCAACAAGATTGGAATCCTCTGGCTCAATCCCACCTATTTCTGAAAATAGAGCCTGCTTCTGGGAGGGGCAATTTTGCAGTACCTCAAGTGTCGACATAGTGGACGATGATTGGGCCAGGTCCTCTACTATATTATAATGCTATGTTGCTCTGGCACGAGGATTAAATGTCGATTTGTGTACTACTCCCTTTGGCGGCTTTATTGTTAGCTTAGGAATGATGGGTGGCACAGCTTCGATCGAAGTTGTTTTCAAACTACTAGGTTGATCATTAGCCTTGTTGTTCGATAGTTGTGGATTCCCGTAATATTTATTCCTTGTCGATATCAAAGCATCATTTTGTTGCTTCAAAATAGACAACATTAGCACTTGGGATGGGGAAGCATTGTCGCTAGCAACCAAATTTTTTCCTGGATTTGGAAACAGATCATTCAATACCGCCGAGGTTTTTGAACTCTTCAAGAATTTTCTAAGTGAAACTTTATGTGGACAATCTTTTTTCCAATGATCCTCATCACATATAAAGCATGGATGACTTGGTTTCCTATCTCTAGAAGGGTTTGAAGAAGATTTTTCAGGAGATGGCTCATCCTGTTTTTTCTTCTTACCTTTCTTTATCTTCTTGCCTCTTGGTTGCTTCAGTCCTTTTCCTTTGTCAGTCGACACGACATTTACCTTTGAGGTGAGAAGTTCTTCATTTTCATTTTGACTAGAAACCATGTGAGCTTTCTTCGATGTAGCCTTTACAGTTTTCGTGCTAGTTGTACCTATCACACCATCGCCGGCATGAGAGTCTTTGTTTAATTTAGGAGGAGGAGGAACGGAAAATTTTGGTCTACGAGCATCAGGGATTTTGTCATAGAGCGTGCCAGACTGAGTATAGATTAAGTCTAGATATTGCACATGAAAAATGACTTTCTCTTCAGTGACGAATCCTCCCTTTCCCACATCTTCTGTGATAGTGTTGAAAATAATACTGAGAGGGGGGGTGAATCAGTATTATCTAGTCCTTTTAACAATTATTCCTTATTTATACTTTGAATTATTTTTGCATATCAGTACCATAAAACAATGAGCATGAACAAGAAAAACAGACAGTCACATCAAAGAACACCAGATATAAGGTGGAAACCCAATGTGGGTGAAAACCACCTACTGCAATATGTCTTTATCTTCTTTCAAATTAGAAACTCCTTTTACAATGATCTTGTACTGGTGCAGTCCTTTACCAGTATGCAGGCTGCAACCTACAGAGAGCTCAACTCTCTCTCGTTTTCCAGTCTCTCCTGGAAGGGAGCTACAACCACCTACTTCTTTTCTTTCAAGGACCACTTTTCATAAATTTTCAAACTGGATCCATAAATATCAAATGATCATCAAGTACCAGTAAGTCACCCAGATAACCAGATCCACAATAACAGAAAAACTAAACCCAGAACACCTTCTGTGGTGTCTCCTGTGGCGCCTCCTGCGGCGTCTCCTGTGGCGCCTGCTGTGGCGTCTCCTGTGGCGCCTTCTGCGGCGTCTCCTGTGGCACCTTCTGCGGTGTCTCCTGCGGCGCCTCCTGTGGCGTCTCCTGCGGCGCCTCCTGCGGTGTCTCCTGCGGCGTCTCCTGGGGCGTCTCCTGCGGCGCCTCCTGCGGCGTCTCCTGCGGCGCCTCCGCACTTCCGCAGCTGCAGCGCTCAAGAGATCACCCTTCATAGATTCGCTTTCCACTTCACTTTCATATAGATCGAGCTTTTGAAACAATAACCCAATATTTCAGATCTTAAGATATTCAACCCAAAAGCTTACACAAGCCAAATGATCTCCTTTGCTTTATATAGGCAAGCTCTTCCTCAAATCATGGACCAATACCACGGGCCAAAACCATAACAAACCAATACCATCAGCTCAATACTAGGGATCAACACGTCTGTCGAGATGCCATGGTCCAAAAACCATAGGTTCAAATTCCAAGGACTAACTACCATGGACCAAAGGTAAGTTTTCCCACATGAAATAAACTTTTCTCTGCATAAAATTCCTTGAACTTTTCTCCACATGAAATAAACTTTTATAAACTTTTCTCTGCATAAAATTCCGTGAACTTTTCTCCTGCGTACTTCTTAATTCTCATCATATTGAGAGCCATGCCATGGGTGTTGCCATCAAGTACAACATCTGTAAAATATAACCATACCAGAAACATAATGCCAACAATCTCCCCCTTTGGACTTGATGGCAACCTCAAAAACTTCAGCGACATTCTCCCCCTTTGACATCAAGGGCAAAGGGTTATGCTCCCCCTAAGAACATGCTCTCCCTGAATATGAACCAGGTCTGCAAAGAAGAACCATAATCCACCAGACACCATGAATGACCAAGAAAGAGATAGAGACATATTGCAGCTATATTCAGACCAGCTCCCATGATCTCCTTTTTTACATCCTCCATAATGCCAACAATGCATTATATTCTCCCCCTGAACCTGTGCCGCAACCCAGCACATGTACGCATATACCCCAGATGAATCATGCGTACAACCAACAATCATAAGAGTCTCAACAATAAGATGATGCATCAACAACCCCCAGCTTTTTCCTGAGGTATTCAAAAGTCTCCCTGGGCAATGGTTTGGTGAGAATATCAGCAACTTGTTCCTTAGAAGGAACATACTCCAACTTGACCTTTTGTTCAGGCACTTGTTCCCGGAGAAAATGATACTTGATTGGTATGTGCTTGGTTTTTGAATGCATGACGGGATTCTTTGAGATGCTGATTGAACTTGTGTTATCGCATAAGATAGAGATAGGTGATGTACAAGTGATTTGAAAATCTTGCAAGGTCTGCATCATCCAATGGAGTTGAGAGCAGCAAGATGCAGTAGCAACATATTCCGCTTCCGCTGTAGACAAGGCAATTGAACTCTGCTTCTTGCTGAACCAAGATACTAATCTAGAACCCATAAAGAACGCACCAGCACTTGTGCTCTTCCTGTCATCCACGCTTCCGGCCCAATCTGCATCTGTATAAGCATGAAGTGTGAGATCTGTATCTCTAGGATACCATAAGTCATAATTTTGTGTCCCTTGAAGATATTTGAAAATTCTCTTTACTTCCTGAAGATGAGTCTCCTTTGGATTTGCCTGAAATCTACCAACTATT
>APFE030614188.1:2820-22820 GCA_000404065.3 Pinus taeda
ACTAATTAACGCTTCATTGCCCAACACCTCCGAACTGGCACCCGCTATGCTGGCAACCAACACACGCGCAATTTCAAATGATCCCTCGCGCCAAAAATTCATTTGCTCCATTCGCACAACCAGAATAGGTCCTCTCGAGCATTCATTTCTCCTGTTCACAGTGCTTGCTCACCTCGTAGGTCCGCTCGCGGTGCTGAATCCCGGCAGGCTGTGCCCTAGGCGTAAGGTAAATTATACTCTGTGAAAAATGACATCCACCATTTTGGCGAGCGCCCGGAAGGCCCATGCATACGAATCCCACCCCGTGCTGCTATAAATTATCTTCATTGGTAGCTCCCAGCGTCTACCGGACAGATACATTCAAGGTCTCCATTTGGGCGTAGGTTCAAGCGACGCTGAAGGTGTTTTCCCATTGCATCGTAATCAATTACCAGATTTATAACTAACCACTTAGGCATTCAGACATCTTCAATAGTTTTTAGGACGTGGTTTAATGGTTAATAGTTAAGTAGGGAGGTCTAATCCCAAACAAAATTATATATATCTGAAAATTGCTCCAAATGCGGTCCAATCTCAAGAAAAATGATATATATCTTAAAACTGCTCCAAACACAATTTTTTTAGTTGAAAAAAATACAATAAACCACCGCCATTACAATTGCAAAGTGAAGCTCCTGCATCCAGTGTGCTTGATTGTGTACTACCCACTTAGCCAAGGAGGCCATGAAAATCAGATAATCCTAAACCACCACCATTGCAAGCTTCCTACATCCATTGTGCCTGCCCGTGCACTTTGCCAGGTGCATAATTTATTTGGGCTTTTCATTGGGGTGAGATTTTGAGTACAAATATATTCAATTCTGTGAGAGGAATTTGGTGCACATTAATTTTCACATGCTTGCTAGGAAGGATGACCACGGAAAAATGAAAGGTCACCAACCGATGGAGCATTGATGTAAGTAGTGGGCTCAGACATACAAACTCTGGTGCAGGAAGTTTATTTTCCCTTCATCAACAGAGGAAAGCATATCACACAGGAACTTAACAGATGCCAAATTAATCTAAGAGTAATTTACAAATCAAATAATCTAAGACTAATTTTATTTAAAACAAAATAAAAATAAAAAACGATCCTTTGTTTTTAATACTAGTATATGTTAAAAACAAATTGAAGAATATTTTAGTATATATAGTACATACATTAAAAATACATAGATCCTATATATCTTTTATAAGAAGAGAAGAGTAATAGATCTATTTGAGAATAAAAATAAAAACCACATACTTTTGTTGTACACATAAAGGTAAACAATGCTTGCTTTTCCTTCCAATTTTGGAAGAACATTTTAGTATATATAGTACATACATTAAAAATACATAGATCTTATATATCTTTTATAAGAAGAGAAGAGTAATAGATCTAAGTGAGAATAAAAATAAAAACCACATACTTTTGCTCTACACATAAAGGTAAACAATGCTTGCTTTTCCTTCCAATTTTGGAAAGTAAGAGTCATGTATATATAAAGGTCAATGCATGAACTTGAGATTCCTCTCCATAAACAAGGTTAGACATACAATATAGACAGGCAATTTTGAGAAAACAAAATTACACACGAAACATTATAGAAAAGACCCACATCGATTTCCCTCTATCAAAAAAGCAACTCAACACAAATGAAATAGGGCAGAGAAAAGCTTATCCTTACACATGTTCTACCATCGAACAAAAAAATTGATCCAGTAAATGCACGTCCTCCGAAACAAATTTATGTAAATTTATCTAAAAATATAAAACTTCAAGACTATGCTTGTCTCAATGAAACAGGGTAGAGAAAAGCTTATCCTTACACCTGTCCTACCATAAAACAAAAAAATTCATCCAAGTAAATGCATGTCCTCCGAAACAAATTTATGTAAATTTATCTAAAAAGATAGAACTTCAGGACTATGCTTGTCTCATTACATACTTGATTTCCTCATTGAATGCGCCTTCACAACCATCTGCGAACTTCTGTCTAGCCAAAGACTCAGAGAATGATTGAGAAACTTGCACAAGCTCAGTCTGGACTTCAACAAAAGGCTCAAATACAACTCCAGTTAGAGCACTTGACGTCCTCCCTTCACCGCCTACAGCTCGAATGGCACGAACAGAATGCTTGGCCCCACTTTTAGACTTCATATAGGTTGCAGTAGGACCGACGCCGCATTTGTCTGCCGAAATACCTTTCTTGAAACAGCTGTGTTGTTGCTGCTTCCATGGAGAAGAGGCATTAGTAACACGAGAAACAACGGCAGGAGCTCTGAGAAGTATGGTTGCAGATTGAATCAATCTGCAAATGCATACAATATGCAGCACTTAAATACCCTCCATTGAATTTTACATAAAAATCTCCATTACATATCTAACCCAAAATCAAACTCATAAAGCTGAATTCCATTGAAAACGCCATTCAATTGAAACTCCACATGCATATCGACACCTAGTCGTTCTATATCCATGTTGCCAGCGAATTCCATGTGGAACGAACTCCACGGCGCGAATGCCATAACATAAATGCCTGTCGAGTTTCCATTCCGCCAGTGTCTCTTCCTATTGCTATTGATCTTGAAATTTGTTTAATCGTCTAACATCTAATCTTATGGTGCACATAATGATAAATAGGCAATGAGGGAAGTTGATTTCAGAGAGAAAAACTTTACGTAATTATTCATTAATATATAGATAAATCACAAATAACATAACATACTTATAATCGGAGAGGAACAATAATTATATGTATACATAATTATTCATTTGTATATAAATAACAAATAGCATAACATACACAGAATCCAAGCGGAAAACGAGGTTACAAGGGTTGTTCGTTCTATTTTGGTAATTTCACGTTCCAATATTCTTTATAGCTCTATATACACAAACTGGATATTGATTTCTCATATTACATTTGCATAACTTTGATCAATAAAATCTGATTAAGAGAAGGATTACAACCTTTCTGTTTCACAAATTAATCCATCCATTTCAAGCATATAACATTTTAATAGTGTTAATAAAACTTATTGATGTGTATACATTTCAAGCTTTCACATGGGCGACCATCGAACTGATTTCACTGGCAGACGAGGTAGCTATTCTGCAGCCGGCGTCACAGCCACTGAGTTCTGTATGCGCTCTATCCGAGATGGTGACAGGTCTGGCGGTCGCACTTTTGCCGCGGAATCCTGAATTGTCTGCGGCCGAGATGATGATGGGTAGTGGGGTGATCCTTTTGCTGAGGCATCATAATTATGGACGTTTGGACGCTTTCCCCACTCCTCCTCCTCCGCGAAAGGGAAATTTGCAAGCATTCCCAACTCGTCCACCGCAACAATGACAGTCTCAAGCCTCGCCGCAACTTTTGTGAGAAGACACGCAACCGTTGCAAGAGAAAAGGTGTCCATGAAGGCCGCACCCTGCACTGCTTCGGAATTTCGGACTGCAACAGAACCATCCGATGTAAGAGGCCAGATCTTGTTTTTGCTCGACATAACAGGTTTTTTGTTTGCGTCACCATCGGCCTTCTTGATTCTCAATGCTTGTGGGTTTTCAGATTTAGAGGAAGGCGTAATTTTGACATTAATGAAATTTGGTCTTGGGTCGTCTTCCACGATCTGCCACCTTTTATTGTCTATAAATAGCTGTGGTTGGGACTTCAAGCAATTATGTAATTCCACCACTGCTTTATTCAAGTGCGGTTTCATTATTAGAATTAATATATTAATTCTAACCTTTTGAACTGAAGTGAATCTAAATTAGTAAGAACAATTTGCTCTGCAATAATACCCACCAAAGCTTCTTCTCTAGCTTTTGAATTTAACACACGCGTGTAACCCGTAGAGACCATATTTTTCTTGCTGGCCTTGACGGAAGATTCCTTGGAAAACTCTTGGACGCAGCCTACAATGTATGTAGAAACAAAATCTTTGCCTGAGTAAATGAGTACCATTAACAAATTCTATAGTTCTGCAAGCCTATGAGGGTCATTTTTACCACCAAATAAAAAAAATTAATATTTAATCTTTAGATTTTGAAAATATTTCAGAATTTGAAAATATTTTAGAATTTGATCGACAAGATCGAACATAAAAATGCTTCACCTTCTAGAGACATAACAAATCCTTCGAGGTTGCGTATAATCAATTTGTGAAGATCAGCTCCCGCCCAAACTAGGTAGATGAGTAAACTGGTAAGTATAGCTATACCGCACCCTAAAAGTACCGTCTCCAACCGTGCAAGTGCATATTGAAGTAAGTCTTCCTCGCGATATCTGGAGATGGAAATGATACTGAAGGTGAGAACGAAGATCATGAATCCATACTCATATCTCGCAAAGAAGGGGGAAAGCCGTGTAAATGTCGCCAATCCACCTGTAATCATATGGACAGTCACAAACATTAATTAATTATATGATTTATAATGAATAGATTGTGTTTTTGAAACTTTGATATCAATTTTTTTAATTGATTTCAAATTACTAAAATCTTCGTATGTGATTGAGCTCTTCCATCTTACATGTTTATGCATAAAATACTTTTACTCACAAAAGAGAAACACCCCAGGAGCAAGTATAATTGGTTGGAACGTCTTTCCAACTTGACGTGCAACGAGGTTTACCAGCACAGACAACGCTCCTCCCAGAAACGTTGTGAACATTCTGTTTAATCCTTTGCCCAAGATTGTTGCTGCCACAATAAAAAAAAATATCAAGAGTATTGCACAGTATATCATACTAATATTGCTTCTAGTATGAAATTTGTCACTTACATTTTATCAAAATATTCAAAAGTTATAATTGAGTTTATATATATACACAGTCTTTTTTATCACAGGGACATAATTTTGTGTTAAAAACTTTAATATAAATAGATATAAATTCAGCATCATCAAAAAATTCTTGAAATATTTAAAATATGTAACTCCATAATTATAACTTCCGTTTTAAATTTCTACTAATTTTTTTTATCAAAATCTTACCATCAGAGTAACCTAATTAATGTAGTCTCATATATAAAAATAAAAATAATTAGGAGTAATTACCTGCAGTGAATTGGAAGATCATAACCACTGTCATGACGGCCCAGACAATCAGGTCTTGAAAGGAATCGAACAATATACCATTGAAATAGAAGAGTGAAACCAGGACAAGTGCGATTCCCATTTTTATAGCATGAAAAACTCTCCTTGGATCCTCCGCTCCATGTTGCCAGACCGCCCTACAGAGATAAATAACGTACAATTTCAGCCCACCGAATAATTTTAGGATCTTCTCAAACACTTGCTAATGAAATCGTTTGCGAGTTGCAGGTTCGAGGTCGAAGGAGGCTTCTGGAATGCTATCTCCCATTCGAGAACGTTGATCTCCCATTCGATATTGGATACATCGACCTCCGATCTGCCCATACCTACAATTGATTTGTGAACATTTTACTTTTTCAGTTGGAAACACAAATCGGAAACTAATTCAACTATATATTATAATGATCATAAAAATGATAGAACATAAGATTTTTATTGGAAATATAAATTGGAAATTAATTTAATTCTTCATGAAATTTCATGATATACATCGATTTCCCTCTATCAAAAAAGCAACTCAACACAAATGAAACAGGGCAGAGAAAAGCTTATCCTTACACATGTTCTACCATCGAACAAAAAAATTGCACGTCCTCCGAAACAAATTTATGTAAATTTATTTTAAAATATAAAACTTCAAGACTATGCTTGTCTCAATGAAACAGGGCAGAGAAAAGCTTATCCTTACACCTGTCCTACCATCAAACAAAAAAATTCATCCAAGTAAATGCATGTCCTCCGAAACAAATTTATTTAAATTTATCTAAAAAGATAGAACTTCAGGACTATGCTTGTCTCATTACATACTTGATTTGTTCATTCAATGCGCCTTCACAACCATCTAAGAACTTCTGTCTGGCCAAAGACTCAGAGAATGATTGAGAAACTTGCACAAGCTCAGTCTGGACTTCAGCAAAAGGCTCAAATACAACTCCAGTCACAGCACTTGTCGTCCTCCCTTCACCGCCTACAGCTCGAATGGCACGAATAGAATGCCTAGCCCCACTTTTAGACTTCATATAGGTTGCAGTAGGACCGACGCCGCATTTGTCTGCCAAAATACCTTTCTTGAAACAACTTTGTTGTTGCTGCTTCCATGAAGAAGAGGCATCAGTAACACGAGAAACAACGGCAGGAGTTCTGAGAAGCATGGTTGCAGATTGAATCAATCTACAAATGCATACAATATACAACACTTAAATACCCTCCATTGAATTTCACATAAAAATCTGCATTACATATCTAACCCAAAATTAAACTCATAAAGCTGAATTCCATTCAAAACGCCATCCAATTGAACTCCACATGCATATTGACACCTAGTCCTTCTATATCCATGTTGCCAGCGAATTCCATGTGGAACCAATCCACGGCACTAGTGCCATAACATAAATGACTGTCCCGTTTCCATTCCGCCCGTGTCTCTTTTTCTGGCCATTGATCTAACGCTTGAAATTTGTTTAATCGTCTAACATCTAATCGTATGGTGCACAACATGACAGGTAGGCAATAAGAGAAGTTGATTTCAGATGGAAACGCCTTACGACGTAAACATAGTTTTAGGTTAACTCTCATCAAAACTAATAACTATTCAATTTCTATTGAGAAAGATCCAATTTTCTATCGCAAGAATATATTAAAAATGATGTGCTATGAAATCCACATATGTTGTAATCCTAAGTTAAAATATTGATATAGTCACATGGTCATCACTAGCCATAGATATAAGTGTTAATATAATGGTCATGTGGTCATCACTAGAAATAGACATAACCGTCAATAATGTGGTCACATGGTTATCATTTGACATGGATTTAACTTTCAATAATTATTAATTGAATCATATATGGTTTTAAGATAGTTGTGTCCACGAGAGTTGGTAGCCATACGATATTTGTTATTAGAAGAAAGTAAGAAAGTATGTTCTTTGATTAGAAGAATATATTAATAATCATGTGATGTAAGATCTTTACTTATAATGATAAGTTGGAATGATGATGTAGCACATGGTCATCATAAATACATTGAATATTTCAATAATTATTAATCGTTATGGCTGGTTGCTTTGCAAAACTCTATTATATATAATATAAGGGGAAAGCTCCTTATTAGGTACTAGGGTCTAGGGTCCAAATATGGTTAATTATGTAAAGAATATAACATATACAAGGGTGTTATATAAGTTTGTGATCAACAATCCAGGGCATTAATTCCCATTATTTCTTTACACCAAGAAAATTTCTTAGTGCTCACAACTTTTTTCAATGAATCTATAACATTCTTCAAAGTGTCCACCTTTACTAGTGTTGGAATTATGATTATACTAAGAAAGGGGGGTGAATTAGTATAATTTCCTATTCTAACAATATAAAAAATTCAAACCACTTAATACATCAATCACATAAGGAGACATTGGTCCCCATATTTACAGGCACCATCCCCTTATTTATAGGCACAAATACCCTTATTTATAGGCATCAACCTAAAGGAGAGACCAATCCCATGATTTACAATGATTGTGTGTTTTATTCCACTTTCTTCACAACTCTTGTGCATTGCACTTTTCGTCACAATTATGCATACAACACTAACTCTAATCTTCACTCCTATGCACATTGTTCTTAAATTATATGTTAGAATTTTGAGCACAACACTTTGTTCATTACATGATTGATCATCTACATGGATTAAACATTTCTCCTCTCACTTGTTGCGACACTCATTTACACTTTAATACTCAATTTCAATCTGTTGACCTCAAATATCAACTCTTTGCTCAAACATAGACAATCTTCATCATGATTACCTCAAACCACATAATTTCATATATCAAAAAACACTACTAGTTTGTATTTTCTTTGCATATTGCAAACTTCTTTATCCACTTCGGCACTCTCTTTGGACAGAGTCCCTACATAGGCTACAAGTCTTCTTTGGACTTCATACTTAACTCCACAGACTTTGAACTATGTGGATCTTCTATCCTTGTGTTTGATCTTCTTTCTATCTCACCATGCCACACCCAATTCACTCCATATTGTTTCACACCTTTCCAAATAAATTTATATACAAGTATCTAGATTTGAGTTGGCGCCTCATAGAAATCTGATCCGGGTGGATGATGTGGCTTGGATCCCCTTTTGGGGCTAATACCATGGGAGGATAAAAAAAAATCGACCGAAACCATGGGATTAAGCAAATTGGTGCCCCAAACACAAATACTAAGGGAAGAACAGATATTTGGATGACACAAATGTTAACTTTTCATAATTTCTCATCCCCGGGGGATAAACTAGCAAGCCCATACCATAACAAACTATCAAGACCAAAATCTAAACTGATTGCTCTGACAAATACATAATTTTTGTCCCTTCTTGATGAGGATGCTCTTTACAATACCCGGATTCCAGAATACTCAATCATCGACCAACTCTTGGGCTAAGCCAATAATCCCTCATGAGCTTGAGCTGGGACCATGTCTTAAATAATCAGCTCTGATGGATCTGGAGTCTGGATCCCTGAAGAAGGTCCACTTCTATATAAACAAAGATCTAGATACCTATACATGCCTGTTAATATGGAAAAATCGTACACACAAGTGTACATTTCATTTGGCACTTAGAGTCATAAACAACATGTACAGGTGTATCATTCTTTGTTGGAAACATCATGGAACCCAAAAAATTAAAAGGTTCTCTAAGGCTCATTTAAAAAATTAACCCTCGTGTGTGCACCAAAGACAAGTTTTACCATACCCTTTAGTCTATTTCTTGGATAGCCATGAGGGTTCGCCAAAGTTCCAAGTCAATATTATGGGGACCACATTACATGAATGGGTCGGTTATCCTTGATAGTACAGGGTCGGCTAGTTATCTCTTGAGCTTCATTAGTCCTAATTGGGAGATATACAACCCCTAAGCAATCCTCTTGTTCTTCCCCCAAGTCTTTATACCATTAATGAGCCAAGGGGATGTAGGAGTTTATTCAAAAATCTAGATGGAGAGAGTTAGAGAACTAAAGATACATAAAAATTTATGTTGTTGTGCTGCCAAAATTGCTGCAAACACTCAAGCATCACAACACAAGGAAGGATTCAACATTGTAGAGTTTATTCAAAAATCTAGATGGAGAGAGTTAGAGAACTAAAGATACATAAAATTTTATGTTGCTGTGCTGCCAAAATTGCCGCAAACACTCAAGCATCACAACGCAAGGAAGGATTCAACATTGTAGAGTTTCTTCACACACTTCTTTGAAAGAGATAGGTGCTTGCAAGAGATCTGTTAATATGGAAAAGTCGTACACATAATTGTACATGCTAGGTGGCACTTAGAGCCACAAATATCATGTACAAGTGTATCATTCTCTACTAGAAACATCATGGAACCCAAAATTAAAATGTTCTCTAAGGTTCATTTAAAAATTTAACTCTCATGGGAGCGGCCAAGATAAGTTTTACCATACCCTCACGTCTATTTCTTCGATAGTCGCGAGGGTTTGCCAAAGTGTCAAGTCATTGTTTTGGGGACCACATTACATGAAAGGGTTGATTCTCCCTGATAGTACAAGGTCGGCTAGCCTTCTCTCACGATTCATCAGTATTAATTAGAAGATGTGCAACCCCCAAGGAATCCTCATGTCCTTCCCCAAGTCTTTATCCCATTAATGAGCCAAGGGGAGGCAGGAGCTTATTCAAAAATCTATAAATGGAGGGAGTTGTAGAACCAAAGAAACAAAAAATTGTATGCATTGTTATGTTGCCAAAATTCTCCCAAGCAATAAAGTATCACATTGCAAGGAAGGATCTAACATTGTAGAGTTTCTAGTTCACATACTTCTTTGAGAGAGAGAGAGTGTTGCTTATAAAGGATTTCTTAATATGGAAAAATCATATACACATTTGCACACATTCGGTGGAACTTAGAGTCACAAACAACATGTACATGTCTATCATTATCTAATAAAAACATCATGGAACCCAAAAAATTAAAAGGTTCTCTAAGGTTCATTTAAAAAATTAACCCTCGCAGGCACGTCAAAGACAAGTTTTATCATATCATCGCATCTATTTCTTTGATAGCCACGAGGATTTTCGAAAGTGCCAAGTGAGTGCTCTAGGGACCACATTACATGAATCTAGGGACCACATTACATGAATGGGTTGATTCTCCCTAATCATACAGAGTCAAATAGACATCTCTCAAGCTTAATCATTCTTAATTGGGAGATATGCAACCCCCAAGGAAACCCCCTTGTCCTTCCCCCAAGTCTTTATCCCATTAATGAGCCAAGGGGAGGATTCAAAATTCTATAAATGGGGGAGTCGAAGAACCAAATATACAAAGAAGCTTATGGATTTTTATGTTGCCAATATTTCCCCAAGAAATCAAGCATCACATTGAAGGAAGGATTCAACATTGTAATGTTTTTTTCACACACTTCTTTAAGAGAGAGAGGTGCATGCAAAGGATTGGAGAGACACAATCCTTGTTGAGAGATGAGGAGCATTATTTCCCTCATTTATTCTCTTCAAGTGTCATCAACACTTATTGTATATATACCAACAACAACTAATAAAGAGAAATTTTTCCCCATACTCTTTGTTTTGTGTGCTTCTCATTATTTCCTGTGTTTTTATTTATTGTTTAGTTTAGTTTCTATGCATTTTTTTCACTAATCGCAGTGCATTGTTTGGCTCATGTTTAACCACTAACATCTTTTGTTTTGTGTGACTTTTTGTACGTAGAAACTAGCTGCAAAGAAAGAGGAATTAGGACACCTTTGTAACCAAATGCAATACACAAAATTGGTGACTCCATTGTTGTCTTTTCTGATATTGTTGGTTGTTTGCAGGCCTCGTTTCTCTGTTTTTATATTATATTCATTGTATTAACAGTTTGTGTAGGGTTGCAGGTCACCCTTTGACCTGTTAGCAACTTAAGATGACTATGTTTTTATTTTTCAAGTAGCCATCACAGTGATCGAAGAAATTATCGTGACCATACTCGCGAATGTGCAAACAATACCTATGACTATGTAGACAACGAGCTACTTTTCATTGTAATTTCTTTTTTCCTAAGTGATAGGAAGCCTTTAATGAACTGCATGCACTCCTGCAATTTTTTGCATACTATATAGGTCTCAATTTTTTTTTACTAACCATTATAGTAGAGAATTTATGCTTATATTTTTGCTTTAAATTTGTAAGTTGGGACTAGGAGTGGTGTTATTAAGAAAGAGAGTACGCTCTTCCCCCTTGCACCATTTGGAAAACCTATGGGGAATATGAAACATTTCTGAAATCACTACTTTTTCATCTCCCTATTAATTGGAAATTCACACATAGTTTAACTAGGAGGGAGTAAGTGCCCTCTACACGCACATATTTTCTTGTTTTAGAAAACAATTACATTGGGACCAAGAGTGGTGTTAGTAAGAAAGAGAGTAGGCTTTCCCCTCTTGCACCTTTTGGTGAACCTGCAAGGGATTTGAAACATTTCTCAAAGCACTACCTTTCCATCTCCCTATATTCTCACGTAGTTTAATAGGAGAAGTGTCCCATTATGCAGATATATTTTCCTTTTTTGCAAGTTACAACATACATAGTCTAATTAGGTGGACATTGTAATAGATCAAGCGATATCCATTGTTGCACACACATTTTGAATGTTCACCATTTACACCTTGCACACACATCACTCACACGTTGAGTTCATCTAAACTTTGTACAAAGAGTATATTATAAATTTTTACTTGGTTTAATTGAATTTCATTTGGCATACCCTAAGTGAAGTAAGACTCCTTAAAAGAAATCTTAACTTAAACCTAATTAATTTCCCCACAAGGAAAACAAAAGAATGTATAGTTAACGTTAGGACCACGGGGGAGGCATTCTAATAATCCGACATGGTTGTTTACATTGAAACATAAAGGTTTTATTTTTTATAAGGTTAGGACCAGGGGGGAGGCATTCTAATAATCCGACGTGGTTTTTTACATTGAAGCATAGAGATTGTATTTTTTACGGAGCTTAAAATCCCACATAAGCCAGTGTCAAAATCCTATGATGAAAAGAAACTCCTAAAGGGGGTAAGGCCTAGACTACGGACTATAACGAACCTCCTTGGATCTCTCGATTCTTGGTGGGGGCTTCAGGTCCAAATTCGCTAACCAAAAGCTGAGATTCTCTCATCCCCACTGGGAGTAGGTAGTTTAGTAGCCAAACATAAGGCATCTTTCCCTATAGTTGACAGGTGTGGGAGCACTTGCACCTAGAGGCGATTTCGAACGATTGCTAGAAGTGTCTCTAGTTTCTTCGTGATGTGGCCTCGGTACCCCTCATTATAACCCTCTTTCCATAACTTTGTTGATTTTTTGAATAGTGACTTAAGACCCCACTGTTGTAAAAATATTCAAAAGGCCTAGTTACAGATTGAGCACAAGGATGTTGGGTCCTTATAATTTTTTCACACACGAAAACTTATTGTCAAATCTTCTTCTTCTTTTCATTGTTTCACACATTAAGAGTTTAAAGGAAAAATTAACCTTTTTATTTTTCTCTTTGTCTTATGCATCTATAATTTGGTTTCCTAACCATGTAAGAAGTTTTGCATGAAATTTGGTAAAAGAATATTGAGATGGTACTTTTTTGTTGTTTTTGTGCGCTCTATAGATCCAATGTTTAACATTTTGACTAAATCAAATTAGGTAAAAAAACAAAGTAATGTAATGTAAACATTTTAACATAGTAAAAATAAAATCTTATAAAAATAAAATAAAAATGACCCATGACATTGACCCATGTGGAATTAGCTTATTTAAAGGGGGAATTAAACCAACCTAGATCCATCTTAACTAGAGATCTACCAAGAGTTGAGAGGGAACAAATCTCGTGAGAAGCAAACCTCTTTTAGAGTGAAAAGATATTTGATCCTTCTAGGCGCTTGGTAGATCCGAATTTAAGATGGATCTAGGCTAGTTATATATGTAAAAGCACTTGTTAGATCCGAATTTAAGATGGATCTAGAAATTTAAGATGGAGCTAGGCTAGTTATATATGTAAAAGCGCTTGTTAGATCCGAATTTAAGATGGATCTAGAAATTTAAGATGGAGCTAGGCTAGTTATATATGTAAAAGCACTTGTTAGATCCGAATTTAAGATGGATCTAGGCTAGTTATATATGTAAAAACGCTTGATAGATCCAAATTTAAGATGGATCTAGGCTGCTTATATATGTAAAAGCCCTTGGTAGATCTGAATTTAAGATGGATCTAGGCTACTTATATCTGTAAAAGTTAATTGTTAAAGTTTTTTAAGATTCTAAATTTATTTATGAAAAATGTTTTTTAAATAATAAAAATAATGATAATGATGATGTTTAACATCTACTAACACAAATATGGCCTATCAGACCTTAAGAAAGTAAGAGATTAGTTGAGATTCTTAATATAGTTCAAATTCTTTAATATTTTATTTCTATAATTGGAAAGAAGGGAAAGAAGCATTCCTAGATTACTATATTTTTGTTGACTTAATAAATCAAGAAGATTGGTAATGACAAAAAATTTGAAAATTAAAATAAATGTGAGTAAAAGATAATGTTTTTTTATCTTCAACTATCTTAATATCCTAAAAATAACATATTATTTCCCAAAATATTTATGTTATAATTATAATAATAATATTATTAATTTTATAAAAAATAATTTTAGCAATCATAAAATATGTTTAACAATCAATTATTTATATATTATATATATATATATATGGTCTTCTCTAAAATAATTAAAATTGATATCATTAGGATACATCCATACCATTTATCAATCTTTATTAAAAAAAAATATTTGATGATAATAGTTCACTGAGTAATTTGGGAATATAAATTCATAATATTAAAGTCCACAATAATAGTTCACTGAGTACTTTGGGAATATAAATTCATAATATTAAAATCCACAATCAAATAATATCATTTATCCATTTGAGTACTTTGGGAATATAAATTGATAATATTAAAGTCCACAATCAAATAATATCATTTATCCATTCAAATAGACATCAATCATTGTTAAAATTGATATCATTAGGATACATCCATACCATTTATCAATCTTTATTAAAAAAAATATTTTATGATAATAGTTCACTGAGTACTTTGGGAATATAAATTGATAATATTAAAGTCCACAATCAAATAATATCATTTATCCATTCAAATCAACATCAATCATTGTTAAAAAAACCTCTTTTAAAATAATAATTAATTTATACATTAGGAATATTAGTTGATAATGTTGAATTCCACACTTAAATATTATTTAGAAAAAAATATCACTTATTAACATTAAATAAGTATTTTGTTGAAGTTGGAAGGGAATGAATAGAAAAACTTAAAATATCACTTATTAACATTAAATAAGTATTTTGTTAAAGTTGAGAGGGAATGAATAGAAAAACTTAATGCTTTAATTATAAGTAAAAAAATTAGTAATTTTTTTTTTTTTAAATAAATTGATTTTTTTTCAGTGTTAAATTAATTTTATAGTTAATTTTTCAAAGTAATATAAATATATTAGTAGGAGGGGTGGTAGGTAGGGGAGGGATTTTTTTAATTTTGATGGAGATTGGAAATCAGATTTTTTTAATTTTGATGGAGATTGGAAATCAAGTTTCTACTGGGATGGGGACTGGAGCAACAATCAAACAATATCACTAAGATATATGCCTTTTATCTTGGCCTCCAACTTGCAAGAGAATACACCCTCTCATTCATTGTCATTTTAAGACACTCTCTCATCACAATTCAATTCCTTCTTTTTAAAACTCTAAAAACAATCTTCTCTCATCTTCTCAAAAAAATCTATAACTCTCATCCTTCACAAACAAGAGCTTCTTGCATATTCCGTGACAAAAACAATTTTCTCTCCTCATGCATTTGGGGTCCCTTTCATTGCCAGTCCCAGAATCTCTCAATGGGTTTCCATGGCCCTCCCCTCCATATAACACGTGTCCACACCACCAAGTGGATAATCAAAGATAAATCCGCCCACAGGTGGTAAATCAAGGTGAATCAATTTTGTCATTAACTGAAACAATGCAAAGTCAACAAACTCAAATGATACAACTTGAAGATGAGATGGAGTGGGTGAGGCTTCAATTAGTTGACCTATAAGACCACAGCAACACCTAGGAGGCTAAAAGCATGGTTAGTAGAGCTTGAAATAAGTGGGCTCTTAATGAGTCATAAATGTACAATGCAAAGTCAACAAACTCAAATGATACAACTTGAAGATGAGATGGAGTGGGTGAGGCTTCAATTAGTTGACCTATAAGACCACAACAACACCTAGGAGGCTAAAAGCATGGTTAGTAGAGCTTGAAATAAGTGGGCTGTTAATGAGTCATAAATGTACGAGTTGTATATGTTCACTGTTAGATTTTGGCAGGCCAATTATCCAAGGGTGGGCATATACAACACCGTGCATTTATGTCCCATGGGCAAGCCAGTTATTTGTTCTCTTACCACAATAATTTGTTCCCCTATCAGCCATGCCCAAGACAATCCTATGGACAAGATGTGAATAAACCCACCTTAATATGACATGATAGTTCCATACAAATGTATCTTGTTTTGCAATCAATATGGTAGAGAATTTATTGTTGTAGTAGATTAAGTTATAACTATGGTAGAATATATTGTTGCAGTAGATTAAGTTATAACTATGGTAGAATATATTGTTGCAGTAAATTAAGTTATAGTTAAGAATTAAAATATTTTTCATTTCGCAGGGTCATCTATTTAGTTTAAATAACAAATAAAAAGAATTTTTGACAAATATTTTTCATCACCAATTTTTTTCCAAAATCTACTTAAAATTTTTTAGAAATTTAAATTATTTAATTAGTAAATTAAATTACATTAGAAATTGTAATTAAAAAAAAACACCATTTGGTCATTTAAACTATGACACTATTTTAAAATTAACTCATCCGAGATATTAAGTATTTTAATTAACGTGCCGACCAAAATATGCAACAAATATTCGTAAAACCAGGGATCTGATAGGTTTTGCTTTGCTGCATTGTGTTTGTATTCGATTTACCTGCAGCAGATCAGTTGCGTTCAGTGTAATTCCTGGACAGGAGAGGCTTCTGCCATATGTAAGTTTTTTCATGACATTGAAGAAAATATTGGGTTGTTAATGGTTCAAAATGGTTTTATTAGAGTGATGATTATTCTTCCTGTCAGTTCCCTGATGGATCAATTGGTTTGGTATGCTATGACAGAGCCCTGGCCCAACTGATGTGTGCTTCCCTTGATCCCTTTTGGATTTCTTCCAGTATAGCAAAAGAAACAGTTATGGATTATCATTACCGATTTTTGGGATTTTTAATTATGGATCAGCATTGTCCTTTTGTCAGTTTGATGATGTCTGCATTTGTCCCTGCTGTTCTGCAGGAAGTTTGCCTTTTTCAATGAAGTAACTTCCTGTTTCAACCTCAAGAATCTCTGATTATAACTTATCCAATTTTGTCACCATCATATGTCTGATATCAGTTCATCGTTTTCTGCATGCAATAAAACCATGGACATTATTGTCTTTGTGCCTAAATGTAAAATGTCTTGTCTTACAGCAGAAACCCATGTCTTTAAATGTGAGATATCTCGAATTTGTTGCATGTCTAGGCTCCCCAATATAAAAATGGGTTTTGCATTTTTGGCAGATCAGGAGGAGCTGTAGAGGCCTGTCAAGTTCTTATATTGGAATCCAGTCATTGTAAACTGATGGGAAACTTGAGGATGCTTATTGGAATGGCATTGATTCTCAAAATGGTTTGAGATGTTAAGATCTTCAGTAGCAGCAAGGGGAATTATTAATTTTCAACACGCTGTAAATAAGGGGCCTGTAATACTATCATGACCATAAGACCTCTCTATAGTGAGCTTTAACTTTTATTTGGATGACTAGGGAAAGTTTACGAATAGTAGAGAGGCAAGGTTAATAAATCTTCCCATTTTCAAGTCCTCAAGCAGATAAGAGACTGGTTTTTGTGAAAACTGTTATGACCTGTCTTACCATGGCAAAGTCTTGCAAATCACCTTGCTCAATTGAAAGAATCATCTCAATACAATAGGCAAGTACAACAGTCTCTTGTGTACAATTCAAGAAGTGTTTCAAGGTTCCAGGCTGTGGTGATAGAAAGCAATAGGATGGATGGTACCAGGATACACATGGGATCTTGCATTCAGAAAAAAGTTTTAACAGCAAAAAATAAATCGCAGAGCATTGAATTTGGATGCTCCATTATTCCAGGTCTCCCTGATGATGTTGCTAAGCACTGTCTTGCACTTGTGCCCCGTGTGCATTTTCAGTCAATGGGTTCTGTTTGTAAGTCATGGAGGAAATTCATTCAAACCAGAGAGTTCTCTGTTGTAAGAAAACATGCCAGTACAATGGAAGAATGGCTTTATGTACTAATTGCAGATCCAAAGGGTAAAGGGACCCACTGGCAGGTTCTAAATCCTCTGCATGGCCGATGGCAGACTCTTCCTCCTATGCCTGGTCCTGCTAAGGCAGCATTCGGGTTTGTTGTGATCGATGGAAAACTTCTGGTCATGGCAGGTTTAGTTGAAGATGATGATGGCAATGCTCGAGCTTCAGCAGATGTATACCAATATGACTCGGCCTTAAACAGGTTTGCTCTCATTGCTTTCTAAGTTGAGTCTGAATCTAGATGAACTGTTTATGTAAAACTCTAGAGAATGTTGTGCCTAGTCTCTCAATGTTAACCATGCATTGCTTGTCCTCTGCTTCTATGCAGTCCAGGCCTTTAACAGACATTTGTCATAACAACCAATTCAAACCCCTTTAACAGACATTTGTCATAACAACCAATTCAAACCCTGAGAACAGTTTCTCTATCTTTCCATACAGCTTGTATTCTTGAACACTAAACAATGGATTGAAAGTTATCTATCCTTATCTACCATTATTCTTTTAGCTGTAAGCAATCTACAGCCATTCTAAATCTTTTTAAAGAATCTCAAAATTAAGCTTTAGAAGTTCAGGAATACCTCCAGCGATTGATGCTATTGATGATGCTCCTGCTGCACAGTCCACTTGCTTCTTCACTTCAACAGCGCTCCAGCTTCAATCCAAGCAAAATAAAAATTACAGAAAATCTGAAGGCACTTCCAAGCTATGCTCTCTCAGCTAGATGGTGTAAACAACTGAAGGGGATTGAGATGCAAGCTTGGGGACCAAACAGATGAATTTATAGCCAAGCTTCCATCAAGCTTCTAATGGCTATGTGTTAGGTGTTCCATAGATCAAGGCAAAGAACTCCAGATGGAGTAATGGACCACTTCAGAAGCTCCAACCAGAAAATTAATTAACTGCAGTTGATTTCCTTAATTTAAGGAAACTACTGCAGTTGGTTTCCTCAAATTAAGCAAAGACTGCAGTTCAGTTCCACAGCTGTAGATTATAGTTGGAACAATTAATTGACTGCAGGCTACAGCTAGAAAATATTTATTGAGCTTAACATTCTCCCACTTGGTCCATACTTCCAAACTTAATGTCTCAACTTAAAAACCATTGACAATCTGTATTAAGTAATAAATACATGAATCATGGCGATAAGTCCTCTAATAACGAGTATTATCTTCCATGTATTACTATGTATTTATTCTTATTATACTTTATGTGGCAACAATTTCTTAATGAATAAACCTTATGTTTATTCTTGGTCCTTCTTAAATGAATTTTCTCAAATCAACCTAAGGTGCACATAAATATGAGAAAAAACATCACAATAATTAAGAATTTCATTAAAATAACATTGTCCATACAATGATAAACTACATAATGGAACCAAGTCCCATATTCATTACATGATCCTTGAATTTAAATGGTGGCATGCCCTTAGTCAAAGGATCAAC
The DNA here is from genome assembly GCA_000404065.3 of Pinus taeda. Lineage (NCBI taxonomy): Eukaryota > Viridiplantae > Streptophyta > Pinopsida > Pinales > Pinaceae > Pinus > Pinus taeda. The sequence continues at coordinate 21,887 of APFE030614188.1, forward strand.
AATCATCAACTCAGTGCTGATGTGCTCAATGACCACTTTCTTTTCTTTAACACGTTCCCTTATAGCTAAATACTTAATGTCGATGTGTTTATTTCGACTCCCACTTTTGTTGTTTTTAGCCATAAAAACAGCAGCTGAATTATCACAATATATTCTTAATGGCTTAGAGATAGAATCCATAATTCTAAGCCCAGAAATGAAACTCTTAAGCCATACACCATGTAAAATAGCCTCAAAACAGGAGACGAACTCGGCTTCCATAGTGGAAGTGGCAATCAAAGTTTGCTTGGCACTCCTCCATGATACAGCTCCACCAGCCATCATAAAAATGTAACCTGATGTTGATTTGCGTGAATCAACACATCTAGCAAAGTCAGAATCTGAGTAGCCAATTACTTCCAAGTTGTACGTCCGTCTATACATAAGCATGTAGTCTTTGGTTCCTTGAAGGTACCTCATTACTTTCTTTTCAGCTCTCCAGTGGTCTAAACCTGGATCACTCTTATATCGTCCCAACATTCCCACAACAAATGCAATGTCAGGTCTTGTGCAGACTTGAGCATACATTAGGCTTCCGACAGCAGAAGCATATGGAATGTTCTTCATTTGTTCCCTTTCCAAGTCGTTTCTCGGACATTGGTTCAAATTGAACCTATCACCCTTCACAATGGGAGCTACACTTGGTGAACAATCCTTCATCCGAAATCTCTCTAAAATTTTATTAATATAGGTTACCTGTGACAGAACCAAGATGCCTCGAAATCTGTCTCTATGTATCTTAATGCCAATGACATAAGATGCTTCACCCATATCCTTCATATCAAAATTTTTAGAGAAGAATTGTTTCACCTCATGTAGCAAACCCTTATCATTGGTTGCTAGCAAAATTTCATCCACATATAAAACAAGAAAACAAATTTTGCTCCCACTAACT
>APFE030614193.1:2110-24207 GCA_000404065.3 Pinus taeda
TCCACTACCCAATCTCAGGTATGGTTCAAGTCAGACGCGACCAATCGGATCGGTACCAAACCAGCCTAGTTGGGGTCCAACTCGGTCGGTTCAGTACCAAATCGGTCCCTGATTCGAGTTAACGGTTAATTCGGACTGAAAGGGGGTTTAAACAAAACCTAAAGATTAACAACACTAGATGTAGGCAATCAATAAGAAATCATCAAAACAAAACATAAACATCAACAACACTAGATGTAGGCACTCAGCCAAGGCTAAAACCCCTCTCTAGGGGAAAACCCAGTCTAACTCTTTCACTAGTCAAATTGAGATAGACCAAGACCTTACAGCTGACCCAAAAACCTTCCTCCTCCACGAAGTCAACCTTCTAAGATGATTCAACAAATTTCTGTAGTCTCTTCCTCTCCAGCAACTTCAACCCAGCAACAATCCAGAATTTCGGCCCCCAGCTTCAGAATTTCGTCCCTATTGCAGCCCAGTAACAATCCAGAATTTCGGCCCCCAGCTTCAGAATTTCGTCCCTACTGCAACCCAGTAACAATCCAGAATTTCGGCTCCCAGCTTCAGAATTTCATCCCTACCGCATCCTAGCAACTTTGACCTCCCCAACAGCTTCAAAATTTTGTACGTGTGAGAGTAGAGAGAGAGAATTTGACTTCCTTTAGCTTAACAAAGACTTCCTTCTCCTTCACTAGGGTTTTCGTCCTCTTCCTTGAACTTCGAACCCTCTTTTTGCCTCTAGCTATTGTAGATCGACCTTATTGATGTTGTTCTCCAAATGAGTCGACTTACTGCGCTTTTATAATGGATTTTGCCTCCCTAATTAGGCCAACTTGTTCAAGTTGAGGCTGACTTGGTGGAGGAGGCCTAAATGACCTATTTTACATTAAAAAAATATTTCTTGACTAATAATGCCCAAGAAGGGTCTGTTACATTATGACATGGACAAGGACACTTGACATAAACCCTAGAAGCCTACAATGGAGTTTTTGACCTAAAAACATTGACCCAAGCATTAAACCCATGCTTTAATAGGTCAATTTCTTTTATGATCATTTTTTTCTTTCATTTGACAAATATATTACATCATGACTTCAAATACAATTATGAAGACCGACACTAATTACATTTTTCAACTCTCCCTCTTAACTAGAGAGGTATTCATAATTACATATGGAAGATCTCAAAATGATATACTCAATGAAGAGTCATAGCACATGTAGTGCTACAGATTAGATACCTGACCAAGGTACTCTAATCGGGTGGGACTAAGGTGTACTCAAGCTTTAGCCACTCTAGGTACCATCAAGCTTTTAAGCTCTAACACCAACTTAGGGATCTAGGTGTGTATCCAAGGTCGGAGCTCCATGACCAACATCACCCTCCCTACTTCGAGATTTAGACATCAACACATAGGTCGGCCAAATGTCCTCCCAAGCATCTTGTTGCCACAATATGCTTCATCTCTCCTTATCAACTAAATCAGATATAGATTCACCACTCCAAGCATGCTCTAAACGTTCAATCTTTTTATGAAGAGATCCTGCACAATCACAACCCTAATCAGTAATAAATTTTCAAGTATATATACAAGTAAGCACAAACGTTTGAGGTCCTCAATCATTATGATGCTACTTATATCATCATCATGTTATCCAAATACAACTTGTCGGAAGCTTTCTTCTTCAGTAGCACCAAATACAGCCTTAGTACTTCTGAAGTCTTTTGTTTGCAAATGCATCAGTAATCATTCATCGGTTTCATTCTTTCTTCAATGTATTTACTATGACTGTCATAATATGTGCTCCCTCTCAATTGGGAAGATGTAGCTTATCCAATCTCCCTCTCAACTTAGGGAGAACAATAGCATCAAATATACGTCATTCTTTCTCATGTCATCAAGGTCATCTTGATCATCATCATTCTCATAGCTTCCTTCATCATGCTCATCATTATTATCATCTTCAATTACGAACATCTTCAACATCTTGAAGATTATGTACCTGCAAAACTTAAATAGAAAGTACAACCAAATACAAATAGATAGAAGCATGAAGTCAATTAAAATCACATCATTACAATGGAAGCATCAAAACACTCACACTTTAGACATCAAATACCTAAACCTAGTTAGGCTCATAATCGACAAGGGTTACATCTTTTATATACTAGACTTCGACTTCTTGCTAGGGTTTTGTCATAAACCCTAGACTCCATCTTCAAGACACAAAGCCTTAGATAACAGCTATAACAATCCAATCATAGTACTATACATCTAAGGTTTCAGCAATATTCTTTTAGAATTTACATGTCAGACTCTACTAGGGTTTGTTGCAAACCCTAGATTTTATCATCAAAGCTAAATCATATCAATAATCGAAAATAATATCATCATGCACTAGAATATCAATCTCTACCCTAGATATTATCAAGATAGCATACTTGCATATACATATCAAGGGTTTCATTATCATGCACTAGCATCATATACCAATATTTATTAGGTAAACCCTAGATACAAACATCAATACATCAAAGTTAGATATACAACAATTTTGACCAGACTAGGGTTTCAATCATATAGAAGAAGATACACCTAAGGTTTCATTCCTAGGACCTTACTTTAGCTATTATAAGGGTTTTTGCTCATAAACCCTAATTCACCAAACTCTAAAAACCTACGATTTCATTATATAACATAGATAAGATAATTTTATTAATGTCCAACGAATGACCACAAAGTAGGTCAAAGGGACTGTCGGTTACAAAAGGGGGTCGTGCCCAGTAGGAGAACCAAATGGTCTCCTCATAAAGACAAATACTGAAAGAAAGATAGAAAATAAAACGAGGCGGGTCAGTAAGAGCGTATGGAGCTCCGATCCCGGCCTCGCCGACTGATCTCTAGACTGCATCGCAGGATCACTGGTGAAGAATACCCTAGGGACGCGAATGTGGGAGTCCGATTCTCCTAACATCCGAGGTCGAGAGAGGAGAACTGTGGGTAGTTCAGTAAGGTTTGCTGGCTTGAAATAGTGGGCACTGATTGCCTCCCATTGTGTTGTCTCCGTGATCTAATGATCCTGGACTGCCTCGCGAGGAGATGTCTGGCGCGGTTCTGCTGCTGGGTCCTCGTAGGCAAGGGGCTTCTCCTTTTAACTGAACGAGGGTTTGCCGATATATGTGAGCCCGCTTGATCGGTATCTTCACTGGTTGATCTCTTAACTCCTCGGGCTGAGGGAAGTGTACTGAAGAAAGAGGTGATCTGACGAGTAGTGTTGGGTCGGACGGGAGGCTGAAGGATATGCTCTCGATGCTTAAGAGTCTCCTGGATGTAAAGTGCGACGCATCTCTGGTCCGTGTAGTTGAAGAAGCTGGAAAGGGTATTCGGTCCTCTGAATAGACAGTGAAAGCGATCTCTGATCTCATAATATATCGGACACCCGAAGATGAAGTGCCATTCATTTTCCACCTCCTGTGTATGGCATAGCCGGCAAATCCTGTCAACTCTCTCTATCTGGTGGTCTGTCTCTACCCGAAGCCTGTGTGATCCAACTCTGAACTGTCCGAGGGGGATCCGAAGAGCATGCATCCAATGCCGAAGCGTATATTGGGGGCGAACTATAAGCCCGTTTCTGATAATCAAAAAGTTCTCTGCATAGAAAGCCATTTTCAGACGTAGCCCCCCCGGGGGGTCAATCCACGTGACCTGGATAAACTGTCTGTAGATGTCTTCCTTGATGATCTTATTGAGTTCCTGGTTGGGGGGGAGTCCTCTGGGGGCATTCAAGGAGTACTGGAAGGGGGGGAGGTGGTCTATGTGGAGTCCCACTGCCTTGAGGAACTTTGAGACCCCTGTATACCAACATTTGGTTTTCCCTGGTTGTGTGCGGTTGATGTCCTCAGAAGAGCAGTAGGCTAGATAACGGTACCTGTCACGCCCTTTCAAAGTGTCTGCGAAGCTCCGAACTCGGTGGAGAAGGGAGACCAGTCTGAAGGCTGTCTCAAGGCGGAAGGGCTGTGCACCAAACTCGGCCAGAATGATTTGTTGTGGGATAGTACACTTGCAACGGATAATGCGTCGGAGGAGAAGGGTTTGGACTCTCTCAACTGCCGCCCAGTCTGACTCAAGCAAGGAAGGGCCCCAAATTTCCGATCCGTACAAGATTGTGGGTCGGATCAAGGTGTCCATAAGGCTCAACTTTGACAAGATGTCCTGGAAGTGATGGCGGAAACATTGTCTCTCCAATATGGCTAGAGAGCCATACCCCTTATTGATTTGAGGTTGCAGAGCTGGCCGCATACTGAACCGGGGGCCCGAAAACTGTACTCCCAAGTACGTGTAGCTATTGGTAATCTCCACTGTCTTTCCCTTGAAGAGGAACTGGAGATCCTGAGACTTCTTCGTCCCATTGAAGACTATTACTTTTGTCTTACCCAGGTTCACTGTCAATTTCCATAGATCACAGAATAGTGCTAATGCATCCAGCTGTCTCTGGAGCCCTTCTGGTGATGAAGATAAAAGTGCAATGTCATTTGCAAAAAGTAAGATATAGATCAAAACATGATGAAGATAGCAACCGTCAGACTCCTGTATGTGTTCCCGTAGAAAGGCTTCGAGCTCATCAATATATATCCCAAAAAGGGTGGGGGAGAGTGGGCACCCCTACTTGACTCCAATCGTGCTCCGGATGAATTCAGATAGCCCCCCTACAGTGCGAAGATGGCCCAGTACAGACTCGTAAAGACGCATAACAGCAGTCAGCTGGGAGTGTGAGGTACTGATGTCTTTGAGTCGCTGAAGAAGATCCTCTCTCGGAACTGAATCAAAAGCCTTTCGGAAGTCTACAAAGCAGCAATATACCTTCGAGGACCGGTGGCGTGCTTCCTCGATCACAACACGGAGTGTAAAGATGTGGTCAATGGTCTGGTGATCTGGTCTGAAACCGGCTTGGCCTCTGGCTCTGAGATCTCTTTCTTCGAAATCTCTGGAAAGCTTTCTGTGAAGAATAGTGGCATAGAGTTTAGAGAATGTATGACCCACCATAATTGTCCTGTAGTTGTTGGGGTCCGAGGTATTCCCTGACTTATGGATGGGGTATATAATATGATGGGACCATATGGGGGGGAACCCATCTCGGACTACATGGTTGAAAAGATCTGCCAGGTACCCAACTAGGGGTCGTAGGCCATGTTTGAAAAATTCGGCTTGGAATCCTTCTTCATCCGCTGCTTTGCTGCTATTCATCGCCCAGATGGCTTCTCTGACATCTTTATCGGTGAATAGGTGGCAAGATGGGGGAGGAGATGTGACCTGTATCTGGGACTGTCCGGGAATGTCATAAAGACGAGAGGTGTGAGAGAACATGGATATTGGGTCGAGATCAGCGGGAGGAGGAGAACATCGGGGCAGGATCTTGCCCCAGAATTGCTTAGGGGAATGGGTAAGGAGGGCGGAAAGCTCCCTTCTTTGTTGGGAGATGAACTGTCGTTTTTTGTGGCGGAGAAGGCGACGATAGTTCTTTTGGATGGCAGAATAAGAGGGAAGGTACTGACGGAAGGCATGGCGGAGATCCTGGTGGAGGAGTTTACACTCTGTATCGTACCATTTGTTCATAGGGGAAGTTCCTACCTTGCAGGAGGTCGAGGAGGTCCGAAAGGAGTGGGGGAAGGAATGGAGCGCCGACTCCCAGATTGCTGAGGAGAGACAGTGGTATTTATCCGAAACAGTCTCGAGACAGGAGAAGTCATTCGAGTTGGGGAGGATTTGTCGGAGTGAGGAGGAGAAAATGTCGGGGTCACCCTTCTCAAAACAGAAGATGGTTCTACCGGGGGATCGAGGTGGGGGGTGGATTGGTCGGGGGGGATCAGACTGAAGGGAAAGTGAAAGCAATGCATGGTCGGCCAGGGGGATGGGAGATACAGAGAGATTCCGGATAAAAGGGAGCAGTGCTCGGCCGGTCAAAGAGTAATCCACCACACTAGCCCCACCTCCATGAGGCCTACACGTGAAGAAGCGGGATTCCGGGAAGCGTGAGAGGCCGTTCAAGATTATCAGCTCATGTGATTCGCCCAACTGCAGAAGATGTCTACCGTAGGCTGTGATGGGGCCCAGGGCGTCCTCTGAGATTCTCTGCAAGCCTGCTAAAACCAGGTCCACACCCCTAGTGCAGAACACATCCTCTGAACGGTCATGGAGTGGGACCTAATGTTCCTTGGTACGGCGTTGAAGTCCCCCATGATGATGATTTCTCCATCAGTGGAGAGTTTAGTGATGTATGGGTATATGCTGGTGAAGGGGTCTCTTTCTACATCGTCGTGGATGGCAAACGAAGATGTGGTGGGGGGGAAGTAACAAACTGCAATAAAGATATCCCTCAGGGGTGGGTATCCAGTTCTGATTCGGATCCACATGTACCTGGCGTATTCATCTGTATTTACCACTGTGACTCTATCTCTGAGCTCGTTTTTTACGAGGCACGCTACTCCCCCTGACCCTCTGACCCCCCCTGAGCTCCTTGTTTCCTGTCTACATATTGAATGCCATTGGTACCCCGTTACATCTGGGGGGGGTCGAACTGGGCTCTCATGGGTCTCTGTTACTAGGAGGATATCTGCTGACTCAAGGGCGTCGTAGAGTAGCCCAGGTGAAGACCAAAAAGACCCATTCCTGTTCCAGCAGTGAATTGAAATCCCTGGTGTTCGACTCCCCCCCAGGCGGGCCCATCATTTGGAACTGCCTATTCGAGGTGTCCATCCTGGGGGGAAGGAGTCTCGAATGATAGCGCGAAGGTTCCTTATGACTGCCCATTTACCTGCTTGTCTTGCTGCCATCACTTGTTCCCTAGCCTGTTTAAGTTCAGCTACATGTGCCCGAGTAAGATCCTCATCTAAGAATATCTTGTGTGGAAGATTAAAAAGCTTCCGCTTAGCTCGAAGAGCATGTAGACGATCTGTGGTATTATGGAACCGGATAAATAAGGTGGAGTCCTAAAGGAGTAGGGATTTACCATAACAATACCAAAACCCTAAACTTCAAAAGAATAGGATTTCATCATATGTTCTAGACAAACACTAAGAAGACTAGGGTTTCATAATCAACTTTGACATACCCTTAGCATTAAGAGGCTAGGGTTTTACGGAGAACCTAGTCAAACTCTTCCACTAATCAAATTGAAATAGACCAAGACTTTATACCTAACCAAAAGACCTTCCTCCTCCACCAAGTCAACCTTCCAAAATGATTCAGTAAACTTCAATAGTCTCTTCTTGTCCAATAGCTTTAACCCAGCAGCAATCTAGAATTTCGGCCCCCAACTTTAAAATTTCGTCCCTACTCGTCCCTACTGCAACCCAGCAACTTCAACCTCCCCAGCAGCTTCAAAATTCCACACATGTGAGAGTAGAGAGAGAGAATTTGACTTCCTTTAGCTTGACAAAGAATTCCAGGAATCGACCTAGGCCACCCTGTGACAATTTTCTTTTTTTAATTTTAAAATTTTCATTTAATTTGTTTTAATTTTAATATATTTTAGTTTTTTTTTTTTTTATTTATTTACTTTTAATTAATTTTTTTTTTTATTATATTATTATTATTATTATTTAAATTTTTTAAAAATTGTTTTCATTTTTATTTTTTATTTTCATTTTTTAACTTTTTATTTTATTTTTTATTTTAACAATTTTTTAATTATGTAGTTTTTTTTATACTTTAAAAAAAATTGTTTTTATTTACTTTTTTTTTTTTACAAGTTAATTTTATTTTTATTTTTTACATTTTATAGGTTTTTTTGTCCTTTTATATATTTTTATATTTAATTTTTTTGTTGTCATGTTTTAAATTTTTTTAATGATATTTATTACTCTGTTTTGTTTTATTTTTTAAATTTTTGTTTAAATTTTTTATTTTACAAGTTAATTTCATTTTTATTCTATTGTTATGGTTTATTTATTTATTTTTCCTTTTGATATAATTTTTTATAATTGAATTTTTTTTATCATGTTTTTTATTTCATTTTTATGGTTTATTACCAACATGCTAAGTCACAGGACACGTCCCCTAGGGTCCCGTGTCCCGTATTTCACGTATTGGACACGAAAACGGCCCTAATACGTGTCGAATACGATTTTTATCGTGTCATAAAAATTGGAATACGTATTCGGCGTTTTCGTTCGTGTCCTAAATGTAGCATACGCGTATTTCGTGTATAGAATGCGTTGCCCTAACGTATTTCGCCGTGTTGAATACGTACTGGGGAAAAAACACAAATTAAAGCCTACGCGTGGTCTTTCCGAGGTTATTTTCATCTAGAGCTGTGAGCTGTCGTCTGGAGAGCAGGGTGTTCACTGTTTGAAGGATGAATTGTATCCTTGCATCACAGTATCGTTGAAACTTGAAATCAATATATCTGTATGCCACAATCTGAAGACTGTATTATACACGTAACACCATTGAATACGTTAACACAGAATAGGGGTTTAGACAAGCAGTTCAGCTAAGTAGCTTGAAAACCTTGGGGTTTACTTTCTATTTGACCAAACCATCAGTATGGAGTGATTGATCACGCGGCCACGCCTTGTATGTAAGAGACACAAGTGCCCTGTCAAAACTGAGTCACATATAGTATGTTATGTCTCCAACCATAACAAAATACAACCAAGTTTAATGTCTGCAGATCATGGCACTGAGTGGAACCATATCACTGTATTAGTGTATTGTAATTAAGTTATATCATGATTCACGAAATAAAATAGCTGGGAACCATGATAGCTGGTTGTTCCAGGTTGAGGACTGCTACCCTGACTTCATTGTATTCTGCTTTCATACTTTCGTAATTCTGCGATACAGACTTGCAAACAAACCACTAACACTTGTTTAATATGTCTGATGTGTCTGATTGCTGGACACGTTCCTGGGCTCAGATCAAAATGTCCATATGTCTGGGCAGATGCTGATAATTTAAAAGTGAAGGGGGCATGTACACTTGCGAGTTGCAACCCTGTACTGCTAGGCAATTTGAGACTGACTAAACCCTAGAAGTAACCATGCAGGAATTGCTAGAGAAGACAAATTACAGACTCTCAATCACTTCTGTCATCTTCAGATTCAGAGCCCTTATGGTAAATTCAAATTCATCACCTTTGTTTGCTAACACGTCAGCCTTCTCATTGAAGGTTCTTTTGATGTCAGTGAAGGTAATCACCGCGATAGATTTTGCCTTACCATCTATCCAAGATCTCAATCTTTTCAAATTATTGAGCTAGGCAACGAAACATTGTACTGTATGCCTGTGGTCAATTTTAAATCCCCTCAGGATTCGATTCTCTTAACAGCATTATTCTTGGTAGTCCCTAAACCTTGCCTAGTGCCTGTATTTTGGTCACTATGTTGGTGTTAGTCTCGACGTTACAGTCATATTCTATCTATGTTACTCCTCGAAGGTTGATAACAGGTCCCCTACCTTTACCCCTACCCCCACCTCCCCATGTTATCAGACACCTGAACAGGAGATTTGTTCTTGTTCTATTCCCATTCCTGTCTTGACATTACATTAGTACATTACTAATCGATCCTATATACATAATGTAAGCTGGGAAGGGGGGTGAGTTCCTCTTTCTTACCCCCAAAATCCTCTAGCTTTGCTTCTTGTTTTGTTACAATTTCCTGTTGAATTCCTAGTTCCAGTTTTCCATTTTTGCTAACACAGGACCCCCCACTTCCAGTGGCATGGGTGAGGCCAAGCCCAAGTCCTTGGCTACTAATTTGTCACCAAATTGTCCTTACTGCAGCAACACCAAAACACTGTAATACTTCAGTTAATTTAATATGGATAAAAAACTATATTTCGGTGTGTATATATATATATATATATATATATATATATATATATATATATTATATATATTATTATATTTTATTAAATATATATAAAACGTGTCCCCCGTGTCCTGTTTCCAGGTCGCTGCGTTTCGTATTGAATACTCGTATTTACGTGTCCTCCGTGTCTCGTGTCCTCGTGTCATGTGACTTAGCCAACATGAAAATCAACAGCATTTAAAAAAAATTATCCACGCTTAATACATTAGAAAATTTGAAGTGTAAAAAATAGGCCCTCTAAACAAAAAGGGTTGATATTGCATCATCACTTTTCAAAATCGGCATGAAAATCACTAACATTTAAAAGAAATGTTCATACTTGATACATAAAAAAATTAAAGTGTCGAAAATAAGCCCTCTAAAAAAAATATGTTGACGCTACATCAACACTTTTCAAAATCGGCATGAAAATCACTAACATTTAAAAAGAAAGTGTTACATAAGAAAATTTAAAGTTTAAAAAATTTGCTCCAAAAAAAAAGTGTATTTTGAATAACCACTTTTCAAAATCAGATGATTTTTTTGCTACCTCAAAAAAACGAGTAATCGGTAATTTTCTGTAAATATGTTCATTACGTAAAATTAATCGTTAGTGCATCTAAGTGGACCGAGCTTTTTAATCAAGGGCAAATTGAGACTTCATATGGGGTTTCTCTTCCAAATTTGGGGCTTTGATCACGTAATAGTGTTACCTCACTAGGTAGGAGTATAGACAACCCTACTAGGTGTTCCCAACCCCTAAGGGGGAAGACATGTCCCTGGTACATCCTTCAATCAATAGGCGGCATATGAATGATGATGGAATGAATTGGGGATAAAGGGGATCCCAAAGCCAAATGCCACCGGCCAAGGGGTAGCAATAATGAGGAAGTCCACATATTAGGTATACAAATGTGCGGAGGGAGCAATTTTGGTTGAGTGAGTTACCCAAGCCTTTGTTTTTCCACCCCTCTTTATTTGTGTTTTGTTTTTCTTGATTTTTCTTTGTACTACTACTCAAAGCTCTAGCAAATGAGAGCATGTTGTGCATGATGTCTAGTAGTTATTACCCCCTTAAGGGTGGGCCAGTTCATCACCCACGAGGGGTTGGGATGTGCATGGGTTCCTTTTACAATGTCATGGGGCAATCATTGGCACTAGGAACCAAGGTGGTGGCCATAATGATAAGGGGTGGAGTTCATGCTTCGCTTTTGCCCACGTGCTATTATTAATGTCCCAACCATCTTTTGCATTTTATAATTTTCTTTTCCTTTTGTTTCTTGCTTGCGGCCATGATATGCTTTTAACTTTCTTTTAGCTGCATCAACATCCGGGGCAACGTTTCGAGGCCCAACCCAAATATGTAGACAAGGGGAGGGGGTGTGCTAGCACTTGGTGGACCCAATGGTCATGTGGACCTAGAGAAGGGAAATAGTGAATAAGCCTTGTAATGCACGAAGGGAAATGATAAATATGGAATAGGAAAACAAGACCACGCTACCAAAATTGGGCTTCCCAAGTAGTAGTGCCCTTGCTAAAGCCATAGGCCAATAGGGGAGGTCCCAAGGGACTAGGATTGAAAATTAACAGCCCATTTAAAGTGAGGGAGCAAAACCACGGTCAAAGCCCTTCCTTCTTCTAGGTCACCCAATAATCCATGCCAAAATGCCCAAATGGAAAAACAAGCATAAGCACCCAATTGCACAATGAAAAACATATCCTTTGGGGTGGATTTCCCACCTTCTAACATGTGCTCTTGACAAATGGGTGAGGAAACATACAACTGAGGCATGTGGCAGAGATAGGGTGGCACATCACATCAGCTACAAGATGGTTGGCAACGGCTGCTAGATGCCAGCTGGAAGAAGATGAATAGGAGGAAATCTCTCCTAGGGTTACCCACTTTTGGTGGGTAGCAGTGCCTACCATTGAGAATAGGCCAACAAGATGATAAAGAAGTTTTGTTAAGAATGTAAAAATGCATTCAAAAGGAAGAAATCGGAAAACAAAATGTGTATCAAACAAGAGAAAGGGAACAAGAAAACAGAAGTCTTAACAAACAACATCCCAAATGGAGGTAGTGGCATCACCTGTACTATTATTTGACATATATAGCATATAATCTCTAGATAACAATCAAATCCTTATTAGTGAACATTCGTTTACATTAGTTAATTACTCTCAAAATTATGGTAGAATGTTGACAGATTTTTAAATCCATCGATTATGTCAGAAATACAGGTTAAATGCCTAGAACAAACAGCCATTGAAAAGAGATCTACTTCCTTCAATCATATCATAAGCGAACAAATCTAATTTGAAATGACAATATGATCCCCGTCACTTCCATTGCTTTTTACTTTCTGCTTGTTAGATGAGTATGAGTTTGACAGGTGAAATAGGATTTATGCTTTTTACAATTTTAATCTAGGGAAGAGAAAGATAGGTGCATAATGACATAAAATAAATACCTCGGAAATCAAATCCTCCTTGCTTCTTTTCCAGCCTCTTATTGTAAACAACCTGCAAGTGAAAAACTATCAGAAGTTCAAGAACTAACCACATATCCTAAGAATTTGTAGAAGTAGTACAATAAGCTAAAAAGACACAGAGAAATGAATTGTTGAATTAAAAAGGTCAAAGAGACTGCCTACACCAATTTTGAATGTAGTGTTGTCAGAATTAAGTGGCAAATTACAAGTCATTTATTAATTTGTAAGAGTAGCTATCAACATTCCTTTTAGATGAAAATTTTGAAAGTAACGTAAGTAATTATGATCATTGTTTGTGCACTTTAAAGATTGACATAAATTAAAACATGAGAAAATGGCATTAACGCATGCAATTAGGATCAATCATACACTCAATGATATCCAAATCGGTTTCAAATCCACAACTAAGTTTCTCTCTTATAGGTTCAACAGGCTGTTATACAATTAGGTTTCTTATACCTGCACAAACTTCAAAGTGTAACAGTGAAGGAGACTGAATCATGATTGATCATACACCCAATTTAAGCCAAATTGATTTTCTATCCAGAACTAAGTTGCTCTCTATAGGTTCAGTAGCTTGTCATACAGTCAGGTTCTTTGTAAGTAACCACAATCGCAGAGTGAAGGATAGAGAAATAGTTGTTCCTTCAAAGATTTTATCCCTAAATTAATCAATACTACATACTTACAAATTGTTACAAAATCGAGCATTGAAAATAGAGATAAATATTCAACTTTATGACTTTAGCATAATCCTTCTACTTTAGGGCTTTATCCTACAACAGACTAACTTAACAAATTTAGCTCTTCTTGAAGGCTGAAAGGGATCACTCTGCTAGGGTTTACATTATGGGACTTTGCATATGAAATTTTTGCAAGATTAAGTGTCCTTGCCACATTTACTGGCCATCTAATCTTTGTTATTACCAGATCTGACAGCTTTTATTGTTGTGACCTTACCTGAAAGCGCTACATCAGCAGCAATAAGGCTAGTGGGCAGCCAAATTGCCACCCTACTGCCTGATATCTCTCTACAGGGACTTTTTGTGGAGGTGTTACCCCTATGTCAGTGGGGGTACAAAGACCTTTTCGGTATATCATTTACCACCAATGTAAGCCCAAGGTCACAAGTCAAAGCCTTGTAAAAACTCTCTGAGGTGTTGAAAGTGTAACTACATTCGGTCCTCATAATATCATGTGTAATTGTGAGTTTTATGTAATTGATTAAAAGAAGAAAAATAAATGATTATTATGCTTGTCTCATGGGTTTCATGAGCAAGGAATTTTATTTTAGTGATAGGTCCCATTGTGAGCTTTTAGGATTTGTCATCTAGTCATAAAAGTCAATTTGAGTCTAGGAAGAACCCTTCTTGGGAGTATTACAGTTGTGTATGAGTCATTAATATGTATAGGATAAGCCCTCCAAGGCCAAGCGAAGTATCCTCCTCATGTCGGCTTCAAAAAGATTATTGCAAATTCCAAATGACACGTTGGTTGAGCTTACAGTCATGTCAGCATAATTATGATGGCAAACAAGTATAAATAGGCAGCTCGGCCTATTTCAGAAGTCAGATTTTCGGAAAACAGTCTGAAGTGCGAAGTACAGAATTTCAGAGAATTTCGGTGCATGAAGTCTGAAGTTAATCAGTGCGAAGTGTTGTAAAATGTAACTAGGTCCGGTCTTCATAATGACATGTAATTGTGACTTTTGTAAATGATGTAATGAAGAAAATAAAATTATTATTGTGAGCCTTGCCTCATGGGTTTCATGAGCAAGCGATTTTATTTTAGATGGCTCCCATTGAGAGCTTTAAGATTTGTCATTTAAGTCAAATAGTCAATGTCATGTATGAAGAGCCCTTCTTGGGTATGTGTCAAAGACTCAAATGTATTCGAGTCAATAACATTGTCAAATAGCCCTCCAACGACAAGCACTAACACTCCTCTTCAAGTCGACCTTAAATCAGAAAAAATAATTCATGTCGGCTCACTGAAGGAGACACATCCATTCGATTATCAAGTCGGCTCATAATTATATGGATGAATTACTATATAAAGGAGGCTAGGCTCTTCACATTAGCACAGTTGAGATTTTGTTTATCTCTGAAATTTCAAAGAAAGCAAGTTTGGATTTCTGAGATTCTTGAAGACAGTAATAAGTTCGTATACACCACAGTATGGAAGTAAGTTCGGACAGAGGTTAACGAGACATCTAAGGGAAAGCGAGATTCTGTCTAGGGACAGCAAGAACATATTTCTCTGAAGTTCTCAGATAGGCTAAACAGAAGTTCAGATCTCCAATACTGAAATGAATTCGGATAATGAAGGCTGCAAGGATATGTCTCAAGGGTGATTACAGTAAAAGATGAAGTTCGGATCTCTCCCAGAATTCGGACCACCGAATAAGAGAGTTAGATGTATCTCTGAAGTTCGTATGTATGGAGACAGTGACATGTTACGTCGTTGCTATGACAGAGATGATCTCAGTTTGTGTGCTCTGGATCAAAGAAGGTCGAGATGGAAGAAGGGTTGAGATTCGAGAAGAAGTCTCACTGTCTTGAGAGCCTGTGTCTTGGTCTTGGAGTGGCTAATAGGTCAATGGTCTTGGTCTTGGTATTTGTCAATTGGAATCTCTAGAAGAAGAATTTGTGTGGGTTTTCCTCTCAAAGAGTGAGAGACTTTGGCCCTGGCTCATAGCCTACATGCTGTGTCTCTTGTCTATTTATGTTCATGCATTGGTTACTGTTTGATGAAGAAGAACACTAATAATCTAAAAGCAAGAAGATACTAATCTAAATAAGTAAAAAGCATTCACAAGCAGGCACTAATAAAAGAGAAATCACCTAATGCTAATACCCTAGATTTCTCAACACGAAGGTCATCAAATTGAAGTCCTACAATCAGCAAGGAATAGGAAAGGAGCAGCAAGGATTTTAGCTCTGTTTTTGGGACTGTTAGCTACAGAAAAAGGACCGAATTGCATAAGGAATGTTAGCCGAATTATTGAATGAGGATAAGCCGAGTCAAGATAGGAAAGGTCTCTACCATAAGCGAAGGAAATCTAGGTGCACAAGAAGGCCACCAACATGTACTAGGGCCTCTGAAATAGGGCCAAAAAGCTGCAGGTCTGAAGCAAAGACAAGGAAGCTGAAGCAAAAGTAGGAGCAGGCAATTGATTATCTATGACTCTAAATAGAGGTCAAATCAAGAACCTTGGTATCTTGGTCTTGGAGAGATTGAATAGGTCAAGGGTCTTGGTCTTAGTATTCGTCAATTGGGATCTCTATAAGAAGAATTTGTGTGGGTTTTCCACTCAAAGAGTGAGAGGTTTTGGGCCTGGCTGATAGCCTATATTTTTGTGTTTCTTGACTCTTTATGGTTTATGCATTGGTAGTTGTTTGATGAAGAACACCAATAACCTAAGTAAAAGAAGATCCTAATCTAAAGAACTAAAAAGTACTCACAAGCAGTTACTAGTTGAAGAGAAATCACTTAATTGCTATGCCCTTGATTTCTCAACATGGTATCAGAGCTAATGTGACTAAGAAAAGGAAGGGCATCTTATCAAGGGATACTCAAGAATCAAATCTCAAGGAAGGCATCAAAGCAAAGATCATCTTGAAGTCAAAGGAAGCATCATAACCCTAGATCAAAGAAGTCTACAACGAAGTATTGGGATCATCATCAAGACAAGAAGGCCAAAACCCTACATCTACTCAAGTTGAAAAGATCTACGAATCAAGTTAAAAGACTATTCATCCAAAGGAAGCTACATCAAAAGGCGGTGTCATCAAGACTCAATCGTTGAAACAAGTTCCTTACCATTAAAGACATCACTGATCTTCATCAACAAGACTTCACCATCAACAGGGATCTCCCTCTCTGTGAGATCAAGGATCATTATTGAAGAAAACTAGCTTCAACAAAAAGAAGTTTTCTATTCTCTATATCATCGTCAACATCAAGGAAGCAACGAGGAGAAAAGAGCATCCTATCAAGTAAGTATATGACCTTATCTGAATCTATCAAAATTTATTTTTGCAAGGAGAGCAACAAACTGGTTGGGGCTTCAAACTATCTTGCATGGAAGAAAAGGACAAATCTAAATCTCATTGAAAATGAGGTCATGGATCATGTCAAAGGATCTATCGCAAAACCAGGAGTGGAAGATGCTCAAGTTCCTACCAAGTATATGAAAGGGGAAGTTAGGGCTTAAAGGATTCTCATAGAATCCATCTAGGGTCCCCTCATCCCATATATATCTAAATTTGCAACTTCAAAAGAAATCTATGACAAACTGGTAGAGTTGTATTCCATAAGAACTGTTGGAGAAGTCATATCATTAACACAAGAAATCTACAAGCTAAAGATGTCTAAGGAAGATGGAATAGCCTCATACTTTATGAGGATATTTGAGATCCAGGATCAACTACAAGAATTGGGAGAAGTCATCTCTAATAGTGAAATGACTACAGTGGTATTAAATGCACTACTAAAGGAGTGGGGTAACTTTATTTCAAGTATTTATGAGAAAAAAGAAGCCACTCCATTCCAAGATCTATGGTCACTACGCAAGATTGAAGAATCTAGACTAAAGGCCAAATCTGATGTGGGAGCAGGTGAGCAAAATCAATCTTATACTGCAATGACAAGAAGAAAGGGACAATTTGGAAAGTTTGGTCCTCAAAAATTATTAAAAAAAAAAAACAAGCCTAAAATCCAAAGCTATGGGTGTCAAGAATATGGACACTACAAAAGAGACTGTCATAAGATCAAGAAAGGCAATAACAAAAGAAGAAGAGAAGAAGCTCATATCACCAAAGTGGAGGAAGCCAAAAAGAAGAAGTCCAAGATAGAGGAAGTAAGAGATCTTTACTATGACTGAGATAGTCTTCCTCACCTTAGTTCTTTCCAAATTCCTAAGTCTTCTATTGTAAGGTATGCCAATCATGATTCATTGGATAGGATGCATCAAGGCATCATAGAAGCATTGGGAACAAGAACTCGAGACATCATCATAGGGAAGCATGAAAGACAGTTAGAATCAACGATATAGCTCTTGGGAATCTCATTGGGAACAAAAGTGGCAAGGTCATCTAGTACAAGGTTCATCATACATTTGTCAAAAGGAAACATTTGTTGATGGGGATACTATAGATCCTCAAGAATCTCATATGGAATCTTCATTGAAAGGTTCATCGATCATGAGGGGAAGTGTTTCATCAAGAATTTCAAACTCGTGGAATTCATCAGATAATGGTATGATGACATAAAAATGAAGCAGTTCAAGGGATTGAAGCTCTTTCGATCAAGGAAGTTGTTGCAGGAAGTCTACATGACCCAAAGGAAAAATGAGGTATGTACGCTTACATTTGATATTGTGGAAGTCATCTCATATGTGTTGGATGTGAAATTCTATCACTGCAACAACTGATTTACTTTTCCTATTTATTTCATCATAAGTTATTCATGAAATTACTTCAAAAAACATTAAAATAAATATTGTTGCAGATATCACATCGTAATATAGAAACAAAAATATGCACACATTGACACAATTATTTTGGACTAATGTCCCCGAAAAACCCCAATGTGGGAAAACCAGTGCAGCAAGGGAGGATTTTATTATTCAGCAATTTTCTTCTACAACAAGGTGCCAAACTGGCTTACCCACAGATAGACAAACTTCCAGCACTTTCCTAAACCCAGCGTAGGCCCTACTAACCTCTGCTACAGCCTAAAACCCTCTACGTCAGCCTGAAAACCATTGTGTCAACCTACTAAGGCTCTGCACAACCTCTCTGGGCTTCTGCGTCACTCCTACAGCCTCTGCGTGGATGACACGAGCCCTTCTGGCTTTGCACAGTCTCTACTGCCTCTACATGGCTTCCTCTAGCTCTACGTCTGCCTCTTCTGTGTTGATCTCTCGTCTCTCTATTCCGTACTTGCTGCCTCCTAACTGCTCTCCAGACCACTGATTCAATTTCTCAGCAAACCCTGCTCCAGAAATTGAATTGACTGCTCTCCCTCAATGTGTTCTCCAAGTGCCCCTCAAGCCTCCTCTTATACTTTTTATGTTGATATCTCAGCAGCCGAGATTAAGTCCTTAATCAACAGCTAAGATTAGATCTGGCTTGATCCATGTCTTTTGGGCCATTCTAACACAAATTCATATTAATACACATTAATATTTTATTTTCCCTGAGTTTAAACTTAGGGACTCCTTTAAAAATATTAATTATTTTAATATCTCCTGATCTATTTAGAATTTGCCCAAACCCTTTCTTGGTATTGGAGATCTCATGTGCCCCAACCACTCCAACAAATTTCGTGGCTAGAGCACATCCGATGCTACCCCAAATCAACACTCCCTCTTAACGAGGACTGTGCTCCAGCAATACTCCTCATTGAGTATTACTCTAATCATCTAGCATCGATACCTGTGCTAATGCTAGGCCTTCCTACCCAACATCCTCTGCACTACTGCCTCCTGTACTGCCCCCATGGTTCTGCCACTGCCATTGTTGCATCTGTACGACAACTCCCTTTGCATCTGTGTTGCTGCTGGTCCTTTCTCCCAGCACTGCATCCGCACTACACCTTCCTCTGCATCTGTGCTGTTTTTGGTCCTTTCTCCCAACACTGCAACTCCCTCTGCATCTGTGTTGTTGTTGGTCCTTTCTCCCAACACTGCATCTGCACTGCAACTCCCTCTTCATTCATGTTGCTAACACACTACTTCTGAAAGGGGTTCTTTACCATCCCCATCTTTTGCCTGAGGTAGTCAAATTTTGACTTTCCAAGGGCCTTGGTGAGGATATCTGCCACTTGTTCTCCTGTAGGAGTGTAGCTCAATTGTACAGCTTCACACTGGACATAATCTCTAACAAACTGACACCGGATCTCAATATACTTTGACCTATCATGAAATATTGGATTCTCAGAGAGTTTGATGCAACTCTAATTATCACACATGATCCTGGTCGCCTCCATATTTCTTCTGAATATGTTTACCAGCAATTTTCTAAGCCATATGGCCTCACACGAAGATGTGCTTGCTGTCATATATTCTACCTTAGACGAGCTCAGAGCCACGGACTTCTGTTTCCTATTGCACCAGGAGGTTATTCCTAATCCAATGTTGAAACAGTACCCAGAGGTACTTTTCCAATCCACTGAACTTCCTGCCCAATCTACATCAGTAAATCCACTCAACTTGATATCCTTCCCCTTGTTGTATAAGAGTTCTTCCCTGTAAATACCTGACAACGTGATCGGCTACTGCCCAGTGAGCCCTCTTTGGTTCTGCCACTGCGATTGTTGCATCTATATGACAGCTCCCTCTGCATCCGTGCTGTTGCTAGTCCTTCCTCCCAGCACTGCATCCGCACTACACCTTCCCCTGCATCTGTGCTGTTGTTGGCCCTTTCTCCCAACACTGCATCTGCACTACAACTCCCTCTCCATCTGTGTTGTTGTTGGTCCTTTCTCCCAACACTGCATCTGCACTACAACTCCCTCTTCATTCATGTTGCTAACACACTACTTCTGAAAGGGGTTCTTTACCATCCCCATCTTTTCCCTGAAGTAGTCAAATTTTGACTTTCCAAGGGCCTTGCTGAGGATATTTGCCACTTGTTCTGCTGTAAGAGTGTAGCTCAACTGTACAGCTCCACGTTGGATACAATCTCTGACAAAGTGACAATGGATATCAATATGCTTTGACCTATCATGAAATATTGGATTCTCAGAGAGTTTGATGCAACTCTGATTATCACACATGATCCTGGTCGCCTCCATATTTCTTCTGAATATGTTTACCAGCAATTGTCTAAGCCATATGGCCTCACACGAAGCTGTGCTTGCTGCCATATAATCTACTTAGACAAGCTCAGAGCCACAGACTTCTGTTTCCTATTGCGCCAAGAGGTTATCCCTGATCCAATGTTGAAACAGTACCCATAGGTAATTTTCCAATCCACTGAACTTCCTGCCCAATCTACATCAGTAAATCCACTCTGTTGACTGCTGGAGTAGCACCTGACGATTATTTGACGACTCCATGCCCAAGGATGATCCAGAGGACACTTGTACCATCAGATGTCATCAGTCAACAGAGTTTTTTAACTCTCCTTCTATCTTCTCATCATCTTTCTTCTGTGTACCCAAATTCCACACCCTACGGGGAATTGTAATAAGTGATGCTAGTATTATGTTTCTTGAATTTGTAACAGGCCTAGGATGTGGGACTCGATCAGCAAACGAGTACACCTTGGAGTGTTTTTTTTATCCGGTGAATTATCCCTTTCGTTTCCTTTCTTTTTTCAGAGGGGGATAATTCTCTGGATTTTTTCACTCGTGCACACCCCAAAGCCGAGGTGACGGTTTGAAGATTGAGCCCCTGACACATCTTAGTCTCTAGGATCGATGTATATTACCATACTAGATCACACGAAAAGTTTCGTGGAATTTGGCTAGGTCTAAGTAGGATTTTTTAATAGTTAAAAATTTCCCGCAAAACGGGATTTTTTAATTATTTTTTATGTAAAGGCATAAATAAATGGCCTTAGGAGATGTCTGGGGCGTATGACCAGTCGAAATTCATCCTCAGAGGCCCAGCATTCTCCTAGAGCCTACTTTGGGGGTCAAAAAATGACTCAGAGTCCCTCAAAAGGCAATTTTTCAAGTGACAGTGGCAAAATGAAGAAAAAATTCAAAAAAATGAATAATTGGAAAAATTTAAAAAATTTTCCATAGTCAAAATAAGTCAAATTTTGACATGGAAGTCAAGCAGAGGATCAAGGGTGATGTGGCAAGCAATGTGGGGCCCACCTCATAAAGTCTCAGCTCAAGTCAACTCAAAGTCAATCAAAGTCAAAGTCAAAGGGCAGTCAACGTTGAGTTCATAAGGCAAATCGATTTTTTTAAAGTTTTAAATTTGATGTGATTCAAAGGGTGAGAGATTAAAATATGTTTGGAATTAATTAGTGGGAAATGGACCCACCTTAGCCCACTCAGCAATTAAAACACAGTCCATACACAAGTCATGCCATCCGTACGCAGATTTAAAAAAGCTCAGCACGTAACTCAGCAATTTGACGTGGAACTTTATGTGCATGTCAAACAGCATACCATGGGCAGTTAACGCAGTCAAAAGTTGCACGTGGGCAGCACGTTGAAGGTCAATATGTTCACGCTGGCCAAGTCTAGAAGCAACATAGATACGTGGGCCCAGCAAAGTTTAATACGCTCAGCAAAAGTTGCACGTAGGCAGCAAAAAACATGTGGTCAGCAATAAGCATACTCACTCAGCAGTTCAGATTTTAGAGTTGAACAACAGTTTAACTCAGCATTGTACATGTGCTTAAACAGCAGTTTAACTCAGCATTTAACACCTGTTTAACGTGGGCAGCAGCTACATGATTTACATGTGTACGTACAACAGTTTACAGGTTCATGAACATCAAGTTTAAGTGGGCCGTTACAGCAATGAAGCCAGCCAATTCATAGTTACGTTGGCAGCTTAGCATATTTCAAGCAGTTATCTTCAGTCAATCAGCAGTTCAAAGGCAGCCACGTAGAAATCAAGAGCAGTTATCTTCACATTGGGATTGTCATCAAGCCACTTGTCATTTCATTCCTTCATTGGGATCTTCACCTAATTGCCATTTGTCACTGGAATTTGCCTTGGGATCTCCTCCCATTTGCCTATTTATATGAGCCTTGGGCTCTTATTGTATATCATAGAACGA
>APFE030614197.1:22984-66734 GCA_000404065.3 Pinus taeda
TATTATTGCTCATTATTCGAGGATAACTCAATATTTTGTTATAAATAGAAGGGTTTTTCATTCATTATTCACTTTTGACTATTTTCATTGATGCACTCCATTTCTCTGCCATTTGAGTTCCCATTAAGCTCAAACATTTTATTTGTTGGGTTTTCACATTATAGAGGAGAGATACTCTAAAGAAGATGAAGACGTTTGATGATAGCCAAGAACTCATCCCATAGAGGGGGACAGGTAACATTTATTTGTTCCCTTCACAGGTGTTATAATAAAATCTATTCTTTTTATATATAGTTTCCATTGGATTATTTGAGTTATTACTATTTCTTTTTGTTGTTTAACTATGATTGTGGCATAGATTAGGACTTTCGCAGGTTTTGTTTCTATCATTTGTTGCAGATCTAAAAAATTTAGTAGCCATTTATATTATTGATATTGTTTATTATTCACAGTCTTAAGTGGGTTCTTTTCGTACATCTTTGAGAAGAAAACACTACAAGTGAAGGAATTCTAGAAAATGCGTAGAGCAAGGACCCTTGAAACCCCCGGTCTTTGGAAAAGAAATGTGGCCTCCAAGTGATCAATCTCCAAATTTGGCTATGGGTTCAACCTCAATCCTAGGATGAGCTTGATTAAACAATTTATATTCTTCCTTGGGATCAATTTTAGAAACTCGATCTTCCAACCTTTGCGATTTGACCTCTTTTACCTCCAATGAAATCAATCCACAATCATTTCAAGGAGACACTTTAGATCTATGAGCAAGTTAAAAATGGCATCGAAAGGCGAGGTCTCCTCCTTAGATTTAAATGATTTAGCCTCTTTCCAATATAGATTACAAAAATATATTCATACCATTGATCTTGAAAGGAAACGGATATAATCCGATATGATACTTATGCTCAGAATTTAGCCTTTGAACCCTTGGTGTTTGACTCACTAGAAGGAGATGAACTCTTCCATTGGATTTCTATAGACCTGTAATCAAATTATAGTCAATATGG
This sequence comes from Pinus taeda, assembly GCA_000404065.3. NCBI lineage: Eukaryota > Viridiplantae > Streptophyta > Pinopsida > Pinales > Pinaceae > Pinus > Pinus taeda. The sequence goes on from APFE030614197.1 coordinate 23,989, forward strand.
TACTACTTCCTACAACAAATCTCACAGCATTGCAATACAATTGAAAAGAGACCCTCAAATCTGATAGGGGTTCGATCTGGACCCCGTAAACTTGAATGGATAAATATGGTAAAGCAGACCCACGTCCAATCTAAAAATTTGGCAAAGTAATGTTTTCTCTTTTGTTTGCAATAAAATAATAACTCTCAAAATAATGCAGAAAATTCTCTTCCCAATCAACCGAAAAATAGAACCAACTAGGATGATACGAAATACCATCGAAGATGGAAATGTTGGCTAGGGTGAGCATAAATTCCACCAAATCTCCCTGCATGAAACCTCCAAATAACCCTACAAATAATTTATAATTTTCCAATAAAACCCTCAGGCTGGCGGGATGCACAACTCTAATACCACTGTAATTTCCCAATCATCAAAATTTTAATCAGTTCTGGTACGTTGTAGGTGTTCTAATAAAATTCTTGCAGTAAAAACACTGAACACAATAAATATCTCAGAATGTAGCCTCTTATTTATGTAAATAAATATAAACAAAATTACATGCCCACAGAAGCACTACTAAATCTCGTGCCTTGGCATGTATGGCTTCTCATCAATAGAGAAACTAAAGATGTTGAAGCATAATCTTAGATCCTCGATGGATCCACTAGAGAAATTACTCCCATGGGGTTTTCGTCCTTGGGATCAACAAGAACTTTCCTTTAAAAGCTCTCAACAAAAGAAAAATAGATAAATAACTCTCGATAATTACATTGTTAGGCTCCTATCCCCTTTTATATGCTTCATTGAATCTCTAGAGACTTTATTTTATTATTTTCACTCGAAAAACGAAGGCAAATACCATGGGTCAATGCCATGGGCAACTACCACCGTAAATACCATTGGTAGATTCCATCCCCTTTAACCATATCCACAAAAAAAAGAATATTACAAATCAATCGCTTCTTATTTAGTCTAAGAAGTTTATGTTTAGGAATTCCCCAAGATCCATAAAATCAGAAACTTAATAAAAATTACTCATCAACACCACAAAGTATGTTATATTTATTGAGAATATTGAGCACATGGAAAGATGCTTGTTAAAGTGGATGTTAGAGAAATCCCTAATGCATAGGTCTAACAATAACAAGAATTGTGTTACCTTTTGGGTAATTTTCTTACGAACCCTAACTATGTCTTAATTAAAAATGTAGCTCAGGGCATTAAATTTAAACGATATTCCTTATTGATTTTGGGATTGGGATGAGAGAGAGATAGGAGATATTGTCTATTCTAAAAATAAACATCTTTTTCAGTTGTATCTTTTCTATACATAATGTCTCTTTTTCATAAATTAAATGGACAACCTTCTTTCCTTAATTCTTCATGAGAAACAATCCTTCCAATAGGCATTAAGGCCATTTCTAGACAAGTAAGGCAACCTACTAAGTCATAGATTCGAAATCGAATGACTCTACTATGAGCTCACCAAGATTTAGTACCTCTTACTCTTCTCTAAATTCTCCAACAGATCAATGTACAAATGAATTGGAGTTGGGGGCAAGAAGCCCTTTTATAGGAAAAACTCTAGTTTTTTTGGCCATTAGGAGTAAATGGTAGCTTGGTTTGACAAATCATCAGCACTATTGGAATTCTCTCACCGATCTTTACAATGGATCTCCATTTTTCTTGTAATTTGAAACTTCGCCACAAAGCCATTTTTTCCATGAGGTCTCACTTTGGTGCATTAGATCAAATCTCTTAATATGAGTCACATGTACTCTCATACCACCTTTCCTTTGAAATTTTAGAATTATGAGTTGAGTTCTATCACGAGTAATCACTATTTACTCATTCTATTATGGCGCGCTGTGGGCCTTTCCCATGTGGAAGCATCATATAGTCACCTTTCTTCAAGCATTAGAGATGAGTCACCCCTACATCTATGGAGTCTGTTCAAAGTCCCATTGAGTCCTGTTACAATATATTATCCATCTATGTGTCGCATTCATCCCATTTTTCTTATATTTGGCCTCCATCTATCCTCATGTGCCTTCGAAAATCCTTCGTCTGAGTAATTGACCATCCCTTATTGAATTGTGTCAGTCACTTCGAGGCCAACCTTGCATGTTATGCTCTGACAAGGTAAATCATAACCCCACGAGTCCCCATATCTTCTAATTATCTTCCTCGGTGTTAGTCGTTATTAGCCATAATACTATGATCCTTGTGCCTTTGTTGAGGATTCATAATTTCCTAAACTCTAGTGGGCCTGCTTTTGTTAACATCAACACATTTATTCCGGGAGAGTAGTCTAGACGATGGTGTACCTTGGTTTCATCTTTCATCCTTTCTTGGTTCCTCTAATCAAGCAAAGTGAACCATTATTTCCCTTTTACTTGGTTTTTTCTTGCATGCTCAAATTCAACTCATTATCAAATGATCAAGAAACATACACTTGCTTGTCAAACTCTTATGTTGGGAAACAATTTGTTATCACCCAAAAAATGATCACCTAGTCATGTATTACTAGGTTGATCAAAATGCACCATGTAGGATATGTTTTTACATATTAAAACCTTCTTTTACCTTAGGCAATAATTTAGTGAACCAATTTCCTAAAGTATGTTGTTGCATTCTAGACTACTACATGGAGGGGAATTTTAAGACAATTTTTTAAGAAAAAATAAATCTTTTGTCTTAAAATTTTCAATATGATGCACTAGTAAAAAAGGTAAAGGATTAGGGGTTCATCTTTACGCTATTGATAGTTTCTTCAGGAAGTAGAGTGATGGAGGTTGACAACAAATAATGGGATTTAGGGTGATGGAGGCTAAAAATAGAGGTGTGCATCGTGAGAGGAGCGATGGAGGCACTTTCGAAGAACGTTAATGGGTGGTAACATAGTTGGAGTACTTTTCGGGGTCTCCATCGATTATGTTTTAATATGTGTTTTTTTACTGTTTTATTTATTTTAAACACTACTTATATATGTTTTTATTGTTATTAGAAAATTGTTGTGCTAGATTGGCAACATGGATTAGATTCACTTGAAGGATTGTTGAGAAATGTGGCCAGAAATTCTCAATTTGATTTTGCCTTGATTAAATTGAGAAAATTTGAATTTCCACATCACAGACAACTTGGATGCAATTAGCTTGTATGACATGGTTTGTGTCACCCATTTCACTCAATAAATTCGAGTTGGAGGAGTTAGAGTTCAATTAAGCATGTGTGATTTCTAATTTGTAGCAGTCAAATTCAGTTATCTCAAGTTGTTTTCAGTTAAACTAGGTCTAACTATCGGAGGAACTAGTGGAAGGCTAGTTGTGCAGTGAGACTTCAGTCAAATGTAGTGATCATCTAGTTAAGTGATCAATCATCCCAAAATTTCTACTGCATGCAAACTGTTATCACCCCAAGAAACTCTCCTAGGTTGTATCTCAGATATGGTTGGTAACATTACAAAACTCAACAAAATGTTGGAAACGGGTGAATGGAAGGAATGATGCTTGTCCAAGCCAGATAACCACTTCTACTATGCTTAACTCTAGATATGGGTGAACACCCCCAGACTACAAGGCTTTAGACCACCAATCAGTCATAGTTTAAGGATTAGGTGAAGATGAAGAATACTGATTACACCAGCAGATGCACAAGACCATGTGATGGCCGACTGCAACCAGTAAAAAGGTCTGCAAATCTATTTCCTAATGCATAGACAGGATGACAACTCTCTGGCACTAAGTAAAAAGAAACCTGCATAACACATTCAATAATACATACAATATTTTAACACAGAGGTGGGATGACAACCCCTCAAATGCTAAATATCAAGAGCACATGAATAAATGCATAACAGGCACAGCCTAAAACAGAGAAGAAGTGGAAAGTGAGCAATTAACAACAAAAGAAGCTTGTATTAGCTAAAAATGAAGACCAAACACTGCAAGTATCAAAGTAGTTATAGTCTCTAGAAGTTGAACCCTACATCAAAACTACAACCAGCATCTATCATCCTTGATTACATCTGTGTTCTAGGTATATATAGAGTTTGATTACAAAAATGCTCTGCTTTTCTATGCATGGAGGGGTCATAATGGACCACCAACCACATTAACTATCTAAAATGGGCCTCTGATACGATCTGTTACTTTACTGAATGAATTTGACATTCTCTGGTACTCTGCTGTAGTCCTTGAGTAGGTGAAGTGTCATACAGGATGAAATTCCTTAACTGCTGGATATGCTAGTCTGCCCAAGGCTGATCCTTTCCTTCTCGACCATCCTTTCTTGCTAAATGCAGTTGTTGTGGATTAGCTGCACAAGGTACTGGTAGTTGATCATTGTTTTCCTTCGGGAGCACAAAACAGTCAAAGGAGTGTGGACTTCACCGCGGGTGGACAGAGTGGACGAAGGAACGAGACTGTCCGTCAAATTTGCACAGATCGATGGCGAAGACAGCACGATAGGGGCTGTCGGGAAGGTGAGGCGGAAGATAATCGCAGGCTGTTGGATCTCAAATGAACGGTGGAGATCTATCGGCAGGGAGAATCGAGCGGAAGCAGGGGAGACGATCATGAGCCGTTGGATCTCGGGCAGACAGATCCAACAGTGATCGGGGGCGGAAGCTGCGCGGGGACTTAATGGCCAAGAGAATGGTTTCAAGTGGTGAGTGGTATTGATCGCACCGCTTATGGGAGGCAAGCGGTAATCGTACGGGGGGTAGTGATTCCACCAAGGAGAAGATGCGTGGCGAACGGGACAGAGGTAAAACCACTTTTCCCGCGGGTTAATGTGTAGGCAATTCTCGTGATCCGGAGGAGCGACTACCATCCGATCATGGCAGAGTTGATGGCACACTGCAGGAACTTGATCGCACAGACCTTGACTGATGTGACGGTATACGGCCTGTGAACAGCGAACGATCATGTGATGGCGGTTACGTGATGGTTTAAACTCGGCACCGTAGGGGCTTAGGAAATATGGGTTTATACAAGGTTATAGAGGTAAAAGGAATATCATAGGGGTATGAAAATATATGCGGGGTTGAAGGGGAATAAGGAAGATGACCAGTGTAGACCTTTTGTGAGCAGGAACCGAGGAAATGAGCTTTCTTAGGCCCCTTTAACATCAGCAACTGGTAGCAAAGCTAACACTGATTCCTTCTGGGGATGAGATCCTCCCTGTGAGGTCTCAAGAACCTGCAGATCAATGCCTTTTTGATGAAAAACAAATTAGCAAAATTTCCTTGTGTTCTGTTGGGCATGGAGTCTACTTTGCTTACACTAAACTGATGAAACAAAATATTTACAACTTTAAGGCCCAAAGACCTTAATCAACATAAATTTTCAGAAAACGCCCATTGACTGGGCCATCAAAAACTACTTCTCCTCCCATACTTTGTAGTAGGAAGGTATTGTTCCCCTGAATCTAAGAAATGATAAAAGGTCCTGTCCAGAAAGCATAAAACTTACCATGGTTTCCTCTCTTCTCTTTCAGTGCATCCCACTTTAGAACCAAGTCTCCAACCTGAAAATTATCTGTCTTTGTCCTCCCATCAAAAGCTTCCTTAATATTTTTCTGATGTGCTACATCCCTTTCAACCAGCTGTTCTCTAATCGAATGTATCTCTACTAAATCTGTGATCCTTTTTTCCATGTCTTCTTCCTCATCCTGTTCTGGTTGCAGGAACTTTGCCACGGGGAGGGTAAGATGAATTGGAAATACTGCCTTTGTGCCATACACCAGCTTGAATGGAGAATTCCCTGTGGATCTCTTAATGGTCACTCTGTCAGCCCAAAGTGCATATTTGAGCTTAGAATCCCAATTCTTTTTGTCATCCTCCAACAGCATTTTGATTATCCTTATCAGGCTTTTGTTAGAGGATTCTGCTAGACCATTGCCTTGAGGATAGTATGAGGTGGAATGAACTAGTTTAATACCCATTGAATTGCACATGTCCACCAATTCTTTTGCTCTGAAGGTTGTTGCATTATTTGTGATTAATTTATGTGGACAACCAAACCTGGTAAAAATATTCTCTGTTAAAAACTTCATGACCACATTATGATCAACCTTCCTGGTAGGGATTTCTTCAATCCACTTACTAAAGTAATCAGTGGCTACTAATATCCATCTGTGATATACACTGGAATGTGGATTTATTTCTCCAATGAAATCCAAGCCCCACTGTTGAAAAGGTCCTTTTGCATGTATTGGTTTTAAGGGCAGGGACTTCAACTGTTGTTTCCCTTCAAATCTTTGGCACCTGTCACAAGCTTTAACAAATGAAAAGACATCAGAAAATAAGGTGGGCCAATAGTATTTAGCTCTGAGGATTTTGTGGGATGTAGTTTTCCAATAATGGTGCCCCCCACACATGCTAGAATGAAACTACTACATAACCTCTGTTGACTGTTCTTTGTCCAGACACCTCAAAAGCATTCCAGAGGGGTCCCTCTAGCAGACCAAATTTTCATGGATACAATACTTTGCTGCCCTAAGCTTAATAGTTCTAGCTTGGCTTGTGCTTAAGCCTAGAGGGATTTCTAATTTCAACAACAAATTGGCTATTGCAAAATACCAATCAAAAGAAGCAAGGTTTTCTGCCAATGAATGCTTTCTCTCTGGTTCAGATGCTCCCTCCTCTTCTGTTTGAACTTTTTCTGTGTCTGTGCTTATGAGATTTATGTCCAATGTTCTGCAATTTTCTTCAGCTAATAGTCTGGCAAGACCCTGACCTTTGACAAGTTTAGTGGGCTTCAGTTCTATATTAAACTCAATCAACCTTGCAATCCATTCAGTCCTTCTTCCATTAGCATCAGGTTGTGTTAGAACATCTTTTATTGCAGCAGAGGGTACATATGAAATTATCTTGGAATGCAGAATGTGAACTCTGAAAGCTTTCAAAGACTTGATAAGAGCATATGCTTGCTTCTCAATGATATTATACCTCAGCTCGGCATCCCTTAAGGTTTTGTTGAAGAATGCCACTGGATGCTCTGAGCCTTCTTCATCAGCTTGCAATAAAACAGCTGCAAGGGTGTCTTCTCAGGCAAACGAAAATATATGGAACTCCTTGCTGTAGTCTGGACTAATTAAAGTGGGAGCTTCCATAATAGCTTTTTTAATGGAATCAATTGATTTTCTCGTTGAATCAGTGCATTTGATCTCTGACCCCTTTGTCAACATGGAGGTAATATGCTTCACAAGTTCTGCAAAATTTGGTATAAACCTCCCCACAAAGTTTATTTTGCCCATAAAGGAATGGATATCCTTCTTTGATCTCGGTATAGACAAAGTTTGTACTGCTTTTACTCTTTCCGGGTCAATCTGGACACCTGCAGCAGAAACAATATGCCCTAACAGCTTACCTTCTTCTAGAGCAAACTGTGACTTTTTTAGGATTGACTGAAATCCCAAACCTTCTGCACTTCAAGAACACTTTCTTCAAATGCTGTAAATGATCTTGATGGCTGCTAGAGTATATGGTAATATCATCAAGGTAGATTAGGACAAACTTATGCTTCTCTCCCACAAATGCTATATCCATAACTCTCTGGAAGGTGGCTCCAGCATTCATCAATCGAAAAGGCATCTTGGCATACATAAAAGTGCCCCAAGGAGTGGTGAATGTAGTCTTCTCTTGGTCATGTGGGTGTACAGCAACCTGATTAAAGCCTGAAAATCCATCCAGGAAAGACATCACTTTGGCTCCTGAGACCTTTTGCAGCAAATGCTCCATCTTGGGTAGGGGATAGTTATCTTTCTTAGAGCATTTATTTAAATTCCTGAAATCAACACAGATTCTGATTTCTCCACTTTTCTTCCTCACCACAACTAGGTTGGCTACCCACTTGGAAAATCTGAGAGGGACTATGATTTTGGCAGCCAACAGTTTCTTGATTTCCTTTTCGATCAGAGGGAGGAGCAAAGGATTTATGGATCTTAGCTTCTGTTTGAAAGGTATGGTGTCTTTCTCTAAAGGGATTTTATGCTGTATGATCTTTTTGTCATATTTTTTCAAGTCACTATATTCCCAAGCAAGGACATCAACAAATTGCTTCATTAAGTTGCAGTATTCTGAACTTTGGTCAGCAGACAGATGGGTAGACAGATTTATATATCTTGGCTGACCTGGACTCCCTATGTCATGCTTACAGACTACAGATTGGATTCTTTTTAAGCAGCCTTGTAAGGGACATCATTTTGGTCAAACAATCTTTCTAAAGGAATTAGACCCTTAGGTATATGATTGCAAGGAAGCTGGACAATGCTATCTTAGCCAATTTTATTTCTAAGCTGGGATTTTGGGCTTTCTTGCAAGGCTTCATTTTCTTGGTCAATTTGCATTTTAGAGAACCCATCAATGACTTGCAAGAATCTATTCACTTCGTCGTCATCTTCAAAAACGTTCCAATGGTGGACATTGTCAGGCAAGGATGGTCTGTATTTCATTTGGACTTCATAAACTAGTCTGGGAGGCATGGGAGGAATAAACATGCTAGCAGACACAACAAGGGAATCAACAAGTTGATTTTTGGCTCTAGGGATGTATGAGATACAAAAATTATCAAAAGAGTCTTTGAGTCTCCATACCTCATCTCTGTATGCCTTCAGCCTTGGGTGCTTTTCTTGAAATGTTCTATTTACCTGTTGACTAATTAGATCAGCATCTCCAAACACCCTTATGTTTTTGATTCCTCTATCTTTAGCTGCGTTCAGGCCCAATATGAAAGCTTCATACTCTGCTATATTGTTGGTGACTTGAAAGGCCAGCTTAAGAGACAGCTATGTACTTTCTTGTTGTGGAGACACTAGCACCACCCCTGCTCCTGCAATCTCCCTGGAACATGCTCTATCAAAGAACATCTCCCAAACTTGACTTCCTTTCTCTTCCTTGGCCTGAACTATTTGTTTCCTTATCTGCATTGAGGCCTTCTGAGATTCTTCTATTTGGAGTATACATGCTCCAAAATCGGTGTCCACAACATAAATGGGATGATTAGAAGGGTTCTTCTCATCACTGATGATGTATTCCAGTTGTGCTTCTCTTTACAATCTCCTGATTTCTCCTCCAAAAACTGGGATAGTGGCATAAGATAAATCGTTCTGTAATGTCCCACCTAGTCCTAAGCCATCCTCTGGACAACAACATGCCAAACTTGGGAGGGACATCTACTACCACAATGTCCATCACCATGCTCTTCATGGGAAACTGAGTTAGGGTAATAGCTAGGTCTTTGATTAATCCTAGACACTTCACCTTTCTTGAGTCAAATGAGAATAAATCATGATATGATCTAGTGATATCAAGGCCTAACTCTTCCATGACAGCCTTTGGCATCAGATTGTGGCTAGCCTCAATGTCTAGTAGGCAGTTGTGGAGGATTTTATCATGAATAGTCAAGGAGACATAAAAATATGGAGAATTATGATCAGCAAGTTCAGTCATAAGGCTTAGCAAAACTGCAGGTTTATCATCTTGCAAATTGATAGAGTTGGTGGAGGTTTGTTTGGCTTCCAACTCAAGAGCTTCAAGGATAGGGTTGCTAAATACTTCACTCTTTACAAGTTCTAACAGAGGCACAGATATTTTTAACTTTTAGACTTCTGCTTCATAGCTGAAAGGGGAAGGGAACTTGTCAGGACCTCTTACCTCTTGAGCTGGTGCTTTGAGGATGACTGGGTCAGCTGCTGGTTTCTTCTGTCTGGTATTCTGTGACTCTGTTTGGATAGCAGCTTTTTGGGCAGGATTCTCCTTGAAATTATTTGCATGTGACCTCAGAGTGTATCTTTGTTGTTCACTAGTCTACAGAATAGCCTCTCTATCCCATTCTTGACTGGTTTGGTCTTGGAGTAATGCTTCTTCGTATTCCGCCAATGTCAAGAAGGTAGTGCTGCCTTTATCTTCCATGTAGTGAATTTCATCCTCATCTTCAATCTGTTCCTCCTCCATGACTACATTTTGGAAAGGAGCTTTAACTCTCTGCTCTTCATTTGGTTCTTTTCCCCTCTAAATGATTTGCATTTTCTCATTTTCTCTTCTAGATGGGTTTGAGTTTCTTGGAGCAAATGTGTTCTGCTGCCTTGTCTTTCCCAAGTTCTGCTGAATCTTCAGCTTAGCTATTTCAACAGCCAATGACTCTATTACTCTAGTCATTTTGTCCAATTTAGGCTTTGAAGATGAGGCAGAGGAAGAAGAAACCTCACCTCTCTACCTCCTTCTGTCAGTATGACTTTTGAGATTTTTTGCAGCCATGATATTAGATTCTACTTCCAGAGCTGCATCTTGCATATCAGCTAGAGTGGGACATCTTCTTTCTCTCAATAGTAGGCAGAAATCAGAGTCAAAAGCATTGGCATATGTAAGTTTGGTAGAGGTGGGGGTAGGCTTTACCTCAGCTGGTATCTTACTATACATACGATTGAATCTTTTATTGAAATCAGGCAAAGACTCCCCATTTTCTCTCTTCAGGTTACCAAACTCAGTATGGTAATATAGCAAGTCTTTTTTGTCTCCCCAGTGCTTCAAATATGCATCATCTAAGGCTTCAATATCAACAATAGATCTAGGGGTCAGTTCTCTGAACCACTTTCTGGCCTCTCCATCAAGACTCTAGACAAAAAATCTCATCCACACATTATTTTCACTAATATCTAAGTTATCAACATAACTATAAAAAGATTCAAGGTGTTCTTCAGCTGCTATTCCCTCTGTACCAGTGAATTTAGGCATATATTTTTGGTATTCTCCCACAAGCATGGGATTCAAAGGAACAGGCAGAACCAGAGGTCTGTATCTAGCAGCAACAATTCTTTCTATCCTCATAGGTGCTTGCTGGCCTGCCATGACTAGGATAGGTGGAAGGATACTGGCAGATTGAATAGTGGGAAACAATGAAATGGATGACAAAGACAAAGGGATATCATGGACTGAAAGGAAGGCATTCTTTGGACTGAGATCCAAAGGGGAACTAATTGAACAAGGAGCTGTATGAATCTCTGCAACTGATTTTTCACTAGCAACACTAGGCTCTATATCTTCAAATGATACATTCTCAACTATGGCCTCCTCTTGCAGAGATAAATAAGCTTTCTTAGTCTTACCTGATCCTAATGCTCCTTTCTGTAGAGTTTTCTTCGTCTTAACAATCTTCTCAGGATCAAGCACTAGAACAACTGGTGATTTTTGAGGATTTCTTCGAGTATGTCTCACAAACTAAGCTAGAACTGCAATGTGGAGTTGCCAAAGGTTGGTCTTCCTCTAGTAGAGTCGCTAGATAGATGATTACAACTAGAAATGTGCCTAGAATTTGTCAATCATCAAAATCTGGAACTGTGTCGTCTCCTAGGGAAGCTGAGCTTCAATCTCCTCTCCCCGGCAATGGCACCAATTAATGTTATCACCCCAAGAAACTCTCCTAGGTTGTATCTCAGAGATGCTCGGGAACATTACAAAACTCAACAAAATGTTGAAAATCAATGAATGGAAAGAATGATGCTTGTCCAAGGCAGATAACCACTTCTACTATGCTTAACTCCAGACATGGGTGAACACCCCCAGACTACAAGGCTTTAGATGAGAAATCACTCATAGTTTAAAGAATAGGCAAAGATGAAGAATACTAATCACACCAGTAGATGCAGAAGACCATATGATGGCCGTCTGCAACCAGTAAAAAGATTTGTAAATCTATTTCCTAATGAATAGACAGGATGACATCTCTCTGGCACTAAGTAAAAAGAAACTTGCATAACACATTCAATAATACGTACAATATTTTAACAAAGAGGTGGGATGACAACCCCTCAAATGCGAAATATCAAGAGGACATGAATAAATGCATAACAGGCATAGCCTAGAACAGAGAAGAAGTGGAAAGTGAGCAATTAACAACAAAAGAAGCTTGTATTAGCTGGAAATGAAGACTAGACGCTGCAAGTATCAAAATAGTTACAGTCTCCAGAATTTAAACCTTACATCAAAACTACAACCATCATCCATCATCCTTGATTACATCTGTGTTGTGGGTATATATAGAGTTTGATTACAAAAATGCTCTGCTATTCTATGCGTGGAGGGGTCATAATGGACCACCAACCACATTAACTATCTAAAATGGGCCTCTGATACGATCTGCTGCTTTAATGAATGAATTTGACATTCTTTGGTACTCTGTTGTACTCCTTGAGCAGGTGAAGTGTCATAAAGGATGAAATTCCTTAACTGCTGGATATGCCGATCTGCCCGAGGCTGATCCTTTCCTTCTCGACCATCCTTTCTTGCTAAATGAAGTTGTTGTGGATTAACTGCACAAGGTACTAGTAGTTAATCGTCGTTGTCCTTCGGGAGCTCAAAACAATCAAAGGAGTGTGGAATTCATGGCGGGTGGACAAGATGGACGGAGGAACGAGACTGTCCATCGGATTTGCACAGATCGACGGCGAAGACGAAATGACATGGGCTATTGGGAAGGTGAGGCAGAATATGATCGCACGTCGTTGGATCTCGAATGAACGACGGAGATTTGTCGGCAGGGAGAATCGGGCAGAAGCAGGGCAGACGATCATGAGCCGTTGGATCTCGGGCGAACAGATCCAACAGTGATCGGGGGCGGAAGCTGCGCGGGGACTTAATGGCCAAGAGAATGGTTTCAAGCGGTGGGTGGTATTGATTGCACCACTTATGGGAGGCAAGCGGTAATCATACGCGGGGTAGCGATTCCACCAAGGAGAAGATGTGTGGCGGATGGGACAGGGGTAAAACCACTTTTCCCGCGGGTTAATGTGCGGGAAGTTCACATGATCGGGAGGAGCAACTGCGATCTGATCATGGCAGAGTTTATCGGACGATGCGGGAACTTGATCACACGAACCTCTACTGATGTGACAGGAAAGGGCCTGTGAACAGCGTGTGGCCATGTGATGGTAGTTACGTGACGGTTTAAACTCGGCATCTGTGGGGTTTAGGAAATATGGGTTTATTAGGGTTATAGAGGTAAAAAGAAGATCATAGGGGTATGTAAATATATGCAGGGGTGAAGGGGAATAAGGAAGATGACCGGTGTAGACCTTTTGTGAGTAGAAACCAAGGAAATGAGCTTTCTTAGGCCGCTTAAACATCAGCAACCTGTAGCAGAGCTAACACAAACAATTCGAGTTCCCCAGCTATGGTGGAGATTCCAAGGTAGTGTAATATTAGTTGTAGACTAGTATTGAGCGTACAGGTGTTGCATGTAGTCACATGATCAACCTTAGGAATTGTGCAACCCATTTTGGAAAAAACCTAAATAATAGGGGCCTAATTTCTCAAGTAATTGCACAAGGAAATGGGGGCTCAAGCAGAGGTAGAAATTGACAAAGTTTGGGTTTGAGCTTCTTAGTGTGCAAAGGGATAGGTTATTCACTTACAAGTTGTGCACAGTTGAGTAAATCAATTGTAATACATCTATATTCATAAGATTGATGCAAGAAGGCATTGCAGTTATTAGAAGATTTCTTTCCCCATGAAAAATATTGTGTGCATGTAGAGTAGTAGAGTAGGTCTGTGTCTTATGATTTTGTTAAAACTTCATGATGAGTTTCAAATCTACACCATAATTTCTACATCGTTTGATAGCAGGATTCACATTATAGCATCAATTTCGAATTTGTTTCTCAGGAGCTTCGATTTGCAGTTTAGTGTAGCAATATCTCTTAAGAACTGAAAATATGACCTTCAACAGGCTAAGGTTAGAGTATTCCTTGGAAGGCAACTCTAATTTCATTGAATGCAAGGATCGCATGGAGGAGGTATTCGATGACAATGGATTTCTAGAATACATCAAGAGAGATGTTCGAAAGCCAGCAGAATCTGATGCCGAAAACCTTGCTTAGTGGAAGAAAGTTGTAGCCAAGGTGTGGATAATAATATTGGAGGGAGTACAAGACCACATTGTCAACAATCTCCATGGGAAAGAAAATCCTTATGGAATGTGGTAGGCACTCAAAAATCTGTTCTAGAATAGTAGTGACCACAAAAGGTTGGTGCTCAAGGATAAACTTTGAAATATCAATATGTAGAGGAATGACTTTACCCTGCAATATTTGAGGAGGTTCACATAAGTTCATGATGAGCTTGTAGGAGCTGGTGTTACTCTTTCAAAGGATGACTTTGTAAGAATATCCCTTCTGGGCGTTCCCAAGAGTTGGCATACCTATCAAGATTAAGTGAATGGGAGGGAGAAAATACCAAATTGGGAACACTTATGGTATGATTTGGTACAAGATAAAATAAGGTAGAATACTAGATATGGGACCTCATCCAAGGGAAAGGATGAAGAAAAGTTTGCATTGGTTGGAAAGGGAAAGAAGGGAAAATGGGAAGAAATCTCAAACCAAACTAGAATCCAACCAAGGGAGAAAGAAGAAATATTTGTCAAAAATTAAATCCTTCCATTGTCACGAATACGAGCACTATGCAACGAAGTGCCCACAGAAAGAGGCAAGTGAGAAGACCTTAGGAGGAGCAGTGGGTGAAGCCTTGGATTCATAGTTCGACCTTGACTTTACCCTTATCGCATGCATGTCCAACATAGTGATGGGGAGCATGTGGTACTAGGACTCAGGTGCATTGTTCCACATGACAGGGTGTAGAGACTTTTCAGTGACATGGAGGAGAAAGATCTCCATATGTACATCAAGCTAGGGGATGACGAAAGGTACAACATGACCAGTATTGGTAAAATCAACTTTTAGGAGTCAGGCTCCCCTCTCAGGCTCAAGGATGTCATGTTTGTTGTAGGCCTAAAGAAAAATCTCATCTTTGTTGCAGTTTTGGAAGACCGTGGTTATGACGTGATCTTCAACAAACGAAAAAAATTCCTGAGACACATAGCCACGAGACATGTGAAGAAGATTGAGGTTTGTGTGAAGAATCTATATAAGTTAGATGTGGAAGATTGTGTTGTATTAAAAACTGAGGAAGAGAAAGTGCAGGGCCATGATGTAGGTGAACATTAGCACATAAGCCTTGTCCATTTGTGTCATGGCACCTCAAATAGTATACAACAAATATCCACTAGCCTCCCTAAGGGAGCACTTGAGCAGTAGGATGTATGCAAAGGATGTACCTCGGGGAAGTACATAAAATTAGAATTTCATGATTGGGACAACAAAGCGCATGTAGTCCAAGAAAGGATCCACTTTGATGTCTTTGGACCTTTCTTTATGGCCTCCACTGCCTGACACAAATATTTTGTCCTTTTTATTGATGACTTCTCACATAAGTGTTGGATCTCTTCATGCGGAAGAAATATGGGACATTCTCCAAGTTCATAGAATTCAAGGCATTGTTTGAGAAAGAAACCAACAAGAAGGTGAAGGCTCTATGGAGCAATAATGGAAGTGAGTATGTGTTGAATGAATTTAAAAATTTATGTGTGAAAGAAGGCATTTGATGAGAGTTAACAACACCCCACAACCAACATTAGACTGGGGTGGTTGAGAGAAATATCCATAGCATTTTGGGAGCAACAAGGGTGATGTTGCATGACCAAGGCCTACCTCTGCATTTTTGGGTTGAGGCATGCAATACAATAGTTTGTTTGCAGAACTGAAGTTCTCATCAGATTCTTGGCATGATATTCCACCGGAGGAGGCGTTCTCATGAAGAAAACCAGATGTGTCGCACTTCAAGATTTTTGGAGCCTTTGTTTAATGCCATGTATCCAAAGAATCAATGAAGAAGCTTTAGTCAACAACAAAATTCAGGGTATTTGTGGGTTACACAAAAACTCCCCACAACTAACATGTGTACTTGCCATCACTCATAATGATAGTTATGTGAAGGGATGTAAATTTTGATGAGGAGAAATCTATGTGGTGCTCTCTTGAGAGGGAGCTTTAGATGCCACCAAAAGATGAAATTTTAGCTCAAAAATAGGAACCTCAAGAAGTTGTAGAGAAACCACAAATTGTGTAGTAGAGAGTGGAGACACTCATTAAAGAAAAACCTCTAGAGAAGGCAGAAAAAGAACTAAGGAAGTTGATAGACTTGTGCAAGATGTGAGGGAGAATGTGGGATATCCTTCAAATTTGCATAAGCAAAGGAGGTCACCTGAGAGGTACACTGGTGACATGGCTCTTATGATTGAGCTTATAGAGATTGAGCCATCCTATTTTGAGGAAGAAATAGAGAAACCTGTATGGGTTGATGCAATTGTGGAGGAATATGAATCCATTGCAAATAACTGTGTTTGGGAAAAGATACCAAGAACAACATATAAATCAAAAGTGGGTTTGAGATGGATCTTCAAGGTGAAGTAGGCAACAAACAGAAGAATAGGGAAGTATAAGGTTAGATTTGTGGCCAAGGGGTACTCTCAAGTTGAGGGAATTGATTATGAGGAGACATTTTCTCTTGTAGTAAGGTACTCATCCATTAGATCAATTCTTTGTCTCGCTATACAGATGGGGTGGAATATCCACGAGATGGGTGTAAAAACAACATTTTTGAATGGGGTTATTAAGGAGGAGGTGTACATAGAGTAACAAAAAGGTTTTGAGATATTTGATCAAGAGTCTCATGTGCGCAAACTCAAGTGAGCACTGTATGATCTCAAGCAAGCACCTCATTCTTGGTACACCAAGATCAATAGTTATCTCACTGGTTTGGGCTTCACCATAAGTGAACGAGATGTAAACCTCATCACGTATGGATAGAAGGTAAATTTCTTATTATTGTCTTATATGTTGATAATTTTATTTTAACTAGTGATGAGACGTTGATCATATCTTGCAAGGAGGACCTTGAAAGGAAATTTTAAATGAAGGACATGGGTCTCATGCACTACTTTCTCGGGTTGAAAGTATGCCAAGGTGATGGGTAATTATTTGTCTCTCAAGGCAAGTATGAAGATGATGTACTGCAGATATTCTGCATGGAGAGTTGTAAACCCATGGAAACACCTCTAACGAACAACTAGAGGAAGGAGGATGCCACTTCAGGTGAAGTGGATGCTACCATTTATCGATAGCTAGTGGGTCCACTCATGTATCTTGTGAACACATGACTAGATATGTGATGTGTAGTCAACGAGCTAAGACACACTATGGTTAGGTCAACCAAACTATTTTGGAAGCAAATTAAGCATGTTATACAGTACCTCATAAGCACTACCCAATTTGGGCTACGGCATAGACGAGCAGAGGGAGTGAAGTTGTGCGGCTTCACAGATGTAGGTTGGGCATGAAGTCCATTAGAACGAAAGAGTACATCAATTGTAATTTTTAGTGTTGGGTTTGTAGTTGTTTCTTGGTACGACAGGAAGCAAAGATCTGTGGTGCTCAGCTAGACAGAAGCATAATATATGGCTGCAATTCAACAACCATGTGAGGTGATATGGATGAGAAAGATACTTGTTGGACTATTTGGTGAGATGATGGATCCAATTGTGATAATCAGAGTTGCATTAATCTCTCTGAGAATCTTATATTTCATGATCAATCCAAGCATATAGATATCCAATATCACCATTTACAAGACTGTGTGTAGAGGCAGATGATGTTGCTACACTCCATTCTGATAGAGGAGTAAGATGTTGACATTTTGACAAAATATTTGTCAAGAGGGAAGTTTTAATTCCTTAGGTGCAGGATAGGGGTGGTTGATAATCCCTTTCTTGCAGAGAGGGAGTCTTAAAAAATGTAGCAAGAAATTCTCAATTTGATTTTTCCTTGATTAAATTGAGAAAAATTGAATTTCCACATCAACGGACAACTTGGATGCAGTTAACTTGTGTGACATGGCTTGTGTCACTTGGTTTACATAGTAAATTCAAGTTGGAGGAGTTATAGTTCAGTTAAGAATGTATGATTCTTAATTTGTAGCAATCAAAGTCTGTTACCTCAAGTTATTTTCAGTGAAACTAGTTCCAACTGCTTGAGGAACTAGTGGAAGGCCAATTGTGCAGTGGAACTTCAGTCAAACTCAATGATCATGCAGTTAACTAATCAATCAACCCAAAATAGGTAATGCATGGAGAATTTGAGTTCCCAAGCTGTGGTGAAGATTCCAAGGCAGTGTAACATCAACTGTAGACTAGCCTTGAGTGTACAAGTGTTGCATACAGTTAGATGATCAACCTTGGGAATTTCGCAATCCATTTTGTAAAAATTCCTAAATAATAGAGGCCTAATTTCTCAAGGAATTGCACAAGGAAATATGGGCTCAAGTAGAGGTAGAAATTTACTAAGTCTAGCTAAGAGCTTCTCAGTGAGTAGAGAGACACGTTATTCACTTGTAGGTTGTGCTTAGTTGAGAAAATAAATTGTAGTACATTTCTATTGATCATATTAATGCAAAAAGACATTGGGGTTTTTAACATATTGTTTTCCTTAGGAAACATTTTGTGTGCATGTGTGTTATTTCTTATTGCATGTATGAAATTTTGGTTCTAAATTGTGAATTAACTTCGGGAGAGCAATAGAGTAGGCTTGTGTCTTATGATTTTGATTAAAACTTCATGAGTAGTTGCAACTCTACACCATAATTTCTACAAGGATGGTGGAGGCAAATTACAGAATATTCATTAGTAGGCAATATGCCTACTTCAAAATATCTATGACAACTTTTGCGAGAAGAAGACGTTGAGGATAAAAGATTGGATTTTCGAAGAATTAGTCACAAAATTCACAAGGGTGGTAATTTTGGTTGCAGGTGTGGAGGTAGATGGATTAAATGTAATTTTGGCTGCATGTGTGTAGGTAGACAAGTCATAGTTACTCCTTTGATTTTTGTCGATGATGTGTTACTATTTGGTAGATTGACCTCTTTTGATGAGTCTTTAGACTCCTTATGAATAATATTAAATCTCATATGATTTATACCCAGATGATGCATTGGTACTGGAGATTTATCATATTTTTGGTGTTATCTCCACTACATTGGATGCAAATTTTAAATATCTTAGATTTATGCTCCAACCTAATTCTTATGGAATTAAGGGTTGGAGCTTAATTATAGAGAAAATCCACTATATACTTTTATCATGGGCACACAAGAGGCTCTCCCTAGGAGGCAGGTTGACTCTACTTCAAGCAGTCCTTCAGAGCATCTTTGTATATTGGCTTCATATTTTCGCTCTACCTAAGAATATCAGTAAATGTATCTTTTCGGCTTCATCTTAGCATGGGACAATTTTTGTCGTCAAGGATACAGTGGGCCTGGTTGTTGTTTACTCTGTATGGAGGCGATGGATGACCAGAATCATCTATTTCTTTGATTCTCGTTAGTAAAATCAATTTGGAATGGTGTATTTAATATGTTCCATTTACAGGCAGATTAGAACTACTCTTTTGTGGTTTATTGTATTTGGCACTAGATTATTGAATATAAAACATTTGATCCACTTCCAATATACATTGGGGGTTTGACTCAAAGAATGCATTACTGTCCCAAGCTCCTTTGTTGTGATACATCCACCTCTATCCTTGTCAAAAAAGCTAAAGGCCTCCCTTAACTTAGACATAACATCCATCCCATATTCCTTTAGTAGATAAAACCATTCTCTCATTTTCTGACCATGCAAACCTACCCTCCATCCCATATTATCTCATGAGCCCTATGTAAATCACCATTTCATTCAAGGATGGGGATTTTGATGCCTACTCTAACCATATTTGTTAGATACTTTCCCCCTTTTCTTGCTTATGGTTTCTTGAGTTGGCCTCCTCTAAATATTCCCTACTCTCCTTAAATTATTTGAAAGGTATCCTTTGGTTACTAACCCCATTTTACCAGAGATCCTTGACATGTCCCTTGAAATTTTGATTCAGCGCCATGAACTATTTCATGCTAGTGAGTCGAAAGCCTTAGATTTCTTTTCCACATATTCATTCATGACCAAAAACTATACCACTAGTTCTAAGAATCTTGTGGTTACTATCACCACAATAAATGTATATTGTATTTTAGAGGAGATAGGAATTGTATATTGCTCTTTGGGACACTCCAAAAATATTTTGATGCACCCTATTTGTCTAACACTCTAGTATACTTTATGACCTTAATTCCCATTCCATGTTCATCCATGTGGATGCACTTTATGATGTTCTAGGACAACATAATGTCCTTTTCAACTCCCTCTCATCTTCCTTGTCATGTTTTCTAGGACTTGTGTGTCCAACAAGAAACTTGGGAGATGAATGACATCAAGGTATAAAATCAAGGGGTTTTCAAGTCATTTATTTAGGGTTCCCACTAGCATAGTCCCACCATATGATTCACCCAATCCATAAATTGGGGTTTAGTGCTATTTCAATTAATTATTAGATGATCATGGTGGGCCATAATTCCAGGTTAAATGTTATGACTCTTCATAGGATATTATTGGAGATACTTTAGGAGACACGTCTTTTGCTAAAGGGTCAAGGAAGGATTTTGACTTCAATATCAAACAATCAACCATATCCTCAACATATCGAACCAACAATCAAGAAGACAATTGAGGTGAAGCATGGGAATCCTCTCTCGCCCACGTTGTTTAGGATATATATCAATCTATGAATGCCTCTACACTCCACCAACTGTGCATCAATAAAAATTTTGTTTGCCCCATTGTCCACCAAGATGGATACACATTGTCCCAACATTGTGCCTCTGATTGCCAAAATTGTAAAATTGGGATTTTCCATGTCAAAAGTTTAATTCAAGACTAACCATGGATTGGAAGGCCATTAACACAATATTAGGACATAAAAAATGAATAATTGACACAATACCAAATACAATACATACGTTGAGTTTTGTCTCACAAGGTATCTAGATGCTAATTGAGCAAGTTCACACAAAGAGAGAAAGGCAATGTCGTGATACATTGTTCAATTTGTAATCAAGAGCATTATCTTGGATAAGGGAGAAGTAAAATTCAGTTTCTTTCTCATATACAAAGGCAAAATTATTAATCAATGTCAAATGCCTTTTGTGAAGCAATGTTGTTGTAAAGGGTGTTAGAAAGCTTGCATTGTAGGCAAGGCCCTCACACCATACTAGATTGTGTTAACCAAACCATGTTAACCATGTCCAATGATCTCAAATTTCATGAGCATGTTGAATGAGTGACCATAAATGAGGGGTGTCACAGTGGCTAATAATCATAGCTTATAGTGGATGATTGTCATCGTACATAACATCTGTGGTCCAAGTCATTTGTTTGGTGCCCAATATTGGTGAATCATTGTATTACATCATGGTAGCATATCTTGCCTTTTTTAAAGCAAAAATATATTTAAAATAAATTAAGTTATGTCTCATGCAAATGTTCAATATTGTAGTGTTGTGAGTGGTTTGCATATTATATGTATCATATATCTATAATCACTTATTTCAAGCCTACCTTAAGAAATAAACGAAGAGGTGCAGGGCCTTTTCATAATAAGGACTCCCACCAACTCCTCTCCTCATAGAAATCTTTCAAACGTTAGCCATAAATCAAACACATGCCCTTGTTTCTCTAGTTTGGAAACCCTTGGATGGATATGACAGTGAACTCCTCCCAACCACTTCTTTAACCATCTATTGAATGCCTTTGATTGGTATGTGTAAATGATTTTGATTGATTCCTGGAGAAGTGTGAAATCTAATTTTACATTGACATAATACAAACACCAAACTTAACCCATGGTAGCCAAAATTTCAGCCTTATAACTCTCTCATCCAATATTAAATACTTCATTAATTAGTCAAGGGGTAATCTCCTTAACAATATATTAAATATTAGAAGCATTCATATTAATTGAAAAAATAAGAATATTATTTAATATTAAGTTATAATGTAGGGAGCTGCCAAGTTGACATATGAGACCCCCTTGTTTGTGAGATAGGGATGCCCTCCATTCAATGCTTTAACTATTTAATCTAGATGTGTACATACCTTAATTTCCATTGGATCAAATACTATGACCTTTAAAGAGGAAACACTTTAACACAAATCGAACATGTAAATACAAACTTAATTTGTATATGTATCAAAGTTACTTTGAGAGTTGCATGGAATGCTTAGTTTTGTATAGAAGCAAGGGAAAACTTGAAGGGTTGATCACAACAAACATGTATGGTAAATTATGATTATCATAGGTATATTAGTTTGGTTTTCCCAATCCAAAACTTGCACACTTTGTTACTACTATTAAAGGCATGTCATGACATTTTACTGGTGTAACATCATGTACATTTAGTTGTGTCTATTAAAGGCATGTTAGTTCAATGACAAAACCAATGGTTTGTCAACTTGGTCAGCTTAGTGAGCTATGTGTTAATCATCTCAATGAACAACATATAAGGTCAATTAGCTTGGCCATTGACATGCACATTCCATTGTCACTATTAGTGACATGTTAGGTTGGATATTAATATGTATTTTTGATTAACATTGTCTAAGAGATTAACCGAATCAAGATGCATGTTTGACTACAATTGTGGGAGATACGTTAGATCGGTCAACCCCATCAACAACATTTATGTTCAATTTCACATGTTAGAGGCATGACACAATGGTAAATTGATTAGTAACATGTACATTTTGGTTATCACTATTAAAGTTGTGTTATGTTGGCTAACTTGTTCAACGACTTGTATGTTTGATTAAAATTATTAAAGTCTCACTTGATTGTTTAATGTAGTAAATAGAGTGTAAGTCTAGTTACCATTGTCGAAGGCATGTTTTGTTGGTTAAATTAGTTAACATCATATACATTCAACTATGATTCTTACAGCCATCCAAGGCTATTAAACCCATTTAAAGTAGTGCATAACATCGATGGGGACTTTCTTATTACATTGTGCGTGAGTATATTGTGTTAATTTTTTTTATAAGTCGAAGATTTTTCAGTAATAAAAAAGAATGTACAAGGGTGCCAAAATGCATGGCTTATGATTATTTATATATTTAATGTAATATGCCTTTCATTAAGAAGAGGAAACAAACTTTAGGGGATAGGGGAAATGGCATTGTCTAGGGTAGACATCGATCTCATCTATCTCATCTTCACTCTCCCTTCCCTATCATTAGCATCCCTCTCCTTTTTTTATTTATTCACCAACACCAATAATAGACTTTTTGTTAAGAAGTAGCATTGGATGACTCAGGACAAGGTTTAGAGCTCATATGTTTATCTTGGGTTTCTCCTTGGGGTTTCTAAGCTTACATATCTTGCTTTAAATTCTTCTTAAACATCCCAAAAATATCCTTTCCCATCTCTTGTTCATGAGACTTCAGCTTGTGAGCGCAATATTCATCCTAAATTTCCTTTGAAGATTCATGTAGCCATTTTTCATCAAGGCCTATTCCTGGGGGGAGATTGGGAGGATCTACATTTGTCAATAGACCTTTTTATTGTTGTCCCATGCCGCCCCAAACTTTATATCCCATGTTTTTAGCCAAGATATACCCTCTTCCATATGTAAACTATTTATCGGATTTATAAAAAGAGAAGACTGAGCTCTTCCATGAGCTTTTATTTGAAGATGAGAATGATAGTGAAATGTTCATTTTTAACTGTACACCTAAACAATCTTAGAGACCCTTCCACCTCACTCGCTTAAAATCTGGACTCAAACCGTGGTAGAATGTCACATTTTGAACTGTGTCACTCTAGTCCCTTCAACAAGGAGTGACATGACACCTTTTGCGAAAGAGCAACAAGAGACTGTTTCCTCTTGCCCCTTTGAAGTGGTCAAACTTTTTAGAAAAAGGGTAAATGTCTGAAAACATCATGGAAAAGGGTTTCCAAAAATTTAAGAATGATTGCATTTTATTGAATTACTACTACAAGAGACTATCACCTTTTTCCCTTTTGAAAGAGGTGAAACTGTCTAGAAAAAAAAGATATATCTGAAAACATCGTGAAAAAAAGTTTCCAAATAATTTAAAAATGATTCCATTCCATTGAATCACTACTACATGAATTCATCTTAAAATTTCATTTTATTTATTAAATTTATCATGATCAAAATTCCCCATGGAAGACATTGAGAGGAATTAGAAGATATATATTTTTTTTCTTAAGAGCTTGTTAAAACATACCATGGCAATTTAATAACTTTATTTAAGACATTTTGAGTCCCGCGTGCCAGTCACCAAATAAAATTTTGAGGTGGGCAATGCCATTTTTGTTCAAACCCTCAAGGAGCACCCACGAGGAGCTTTGAAGAATGGAACAAGAACAATGGGTGATGCAATTTTGTTCATACCCTATATTTTTGAATTCTGGAGAAGGTTTCAGCAATTTTTCTCAAACCATGAATTTTTGAATTCTGGAGGAGGCTTCAACAATGGAGACCAACGTTTTGCTATGAGTATCCTATTTTTCCCTTCCATTTTGATAGAGGCTGGGGATTGTTGGGGTTTTGTGTAGGGAATGGGACACCTAACTGGAACTTGTGCGGCTCCTTGATTTCGCTATGGAACCCCAGACACACATAAGCTTCAAACATGGATTTTCCTTTCCACCGTCACCCAAAAATGCCCCTCTCTCTCTATAGGTTGTCATCTTCTCCTCCAAGGTAGTGAAAAAGGTTGATAGACCTATTCTAAAAATTCTGGACTCAAGTAACTGATGAAAAAGATTCGGTTGTTGGACATTGCCTTCATAATCATATATTTTCACTAGCACAAGCAACAAAAACCCCTGTGAGGCTACTACAGCAAAGGCTGTTGATAAATCTACGGAAGAGGGAAAAAAAATTCATGGAGCCCGTCGACCCGCCAAGTCTTGGGAAAGAACTTTCGACTGTATCCATTTCTCGTAGCGGTAAGTCTCTATCTGACTCCAGTTCTACTATCAAATTTCTGTCTTTGGAAGATTTGATGGTTATTGAAACCAAAGTAAATTAAAGGAAAGGAAAAACCATAGTAAATTAAATTAAATTTGAATCCATCAAATAAAATAAACTTCTTTGACTAAGACTAATTCTATCCTAGCTTTAACTGATGGAATGCAAATTTGGCAGCTATGAAAAATAATGTGCAGCATGCACCGAGCATGGGTACTAGAAATTACTAATTAGAGTATATAAAGGTTTTTTAAACCCAAGATGTAAAAATCATATAAAAAGTGATGGCTCTAGGCTAAACCCACGTGTGTCTCCTGATTGCCTCAATGAGTTGATATGAGAAGAAAGGTTGAGATGCATTTGGCTTAGACACCAATAATAGTCATATCTATTTAAATGAGATTTTAGAACATTGTGTTTCAGATTTCAAGATCCTTGAAATGATCTTTATTTGTCATGAACCCCCTTTCCTTTGATACCGAAATCTCAGAGATGCACAAAGGTTGATCCTTTACCTTCAATAAGCATCTACCCAATAGAAAACCATGAATTCTATTTTTCAAACCCTCTTGATTGATGTCCAAGGGCCACAAATACTTCACCTTTTGTAGCCTTTTATACTTCTCTGTGAGACAAAAAAAGCCTTAATACAATTCTGAAGGCATGTCAATGAGCTCAAGAATAATATTATATATATGGGCTTAGATGCTAGGAACTTTATAGCTTCAGATATGATTTTATATAAACCTACAACAGAGAAGGAATTCTGAGTGAGACACTATCTCCAAACAAAATTCAATTCAAGGGTGATTTCATAATAGAAGATTTGACCCTAATGTAACCAAATCTTCCTGGCTGTAGTCATGAAAAAGGGCCTTAGATATTAGATCATTTGGCCTAGATATGTTCGATTGATGAGGCCTTGATCTCATTTCCTTTCTGGGATCTGCAACCTAGAATTTTGCGGTAGGAGTTTCAGTGCTTCACAATGACTGATCTTTGAAGAGGAAGGAGGTCAGTGTTGTCAGAAAACATCTTGTGATTTCTTTCTTCCTTGCTTGGACTTGCCCTCACCTTAACTTTGATGCCATTCTGGTGGGGCAAGCTAAACATAACAACAATAGAGGTAAGAAGTTGTAGATTCATGCGTTGTCTGTCCTTTAGCTTCTAGAACATCATATGTTTTATTACCAATTTTTGCTAAATTTAAAATTGACATACTAATCTGAGAAGAGGGTTTGCAATGCTAATAACCTATTCTTCAGTCCATGTTGGCACACTCAAGTCTTGTTAAGGGACCAACTGTTTCTTGTGCAAAATTCGAAGCAGACGATAACATACAACATGTTTTCTGAGAATCAAAACAACTTCTAGAAGCACTATGACATTAATCCAACACTATGTTTATAGACCGGTTCGTACTAATGGACACAAGATGTGTAAAATGTATTTTTTAACAAAAAATTTCTCTGTTCGCTGGTTTAAAGCTTACAACCTTACTCCTATATTGAAGAAAGGGTACTTGCTTCCCTTTCACTTCATAGGTATATGAAAACCTAGTTTTGTAAGCACCTATAACCATGAATATTATACCAACTCGCTATGGTTAGTGCATCAATAATGTAAGCGTAACAATTATCCATGTGGTAGTCATAAGGAATTTAGGTAAGGTTTTACTAACACTAGCATCCCAGACCATTAAGATCTATCCATGGCTTCAAAATGATGTATTTCCTTTACTCAATAGAACACTCATCATTTCTCTCCCCCAATCATCAAATTTTTTCTCTTCATTCTGAATGAGAAATCAATCAACAAGTCACCATTTTAAATGTTAGATCACAATATGTTTAGCTTCTCTCTTGTGCTTACACTCTAGTATTCTCGTAGCTTCAGAATCACGAATCTTAAACACAATCTCATGATGTGCATTCAGGGAGGCATAATTCACCCTTGCTTTGCATCAAATTACCCCCCTAGCATTCCCTTTACCTTTGCATGCCTCAATGCAAGGTATGCCAAGTCGGAACCTGCTCAGTTAAACTAGTAAGTTGAGGGGCGTGATATATACCCAGCGTTGCCTGCCTGTTGTTCCTCTTCCTATGTCGTAGTGTATGAACAATCAGTCAGACTGGTGAGGATCCCCATTAATAATAACATCTATGTTGGCATATGAATCCGAATGATGTGTTTCCCTTAATTATATGTTTTGGTTTTTTAACAAAAAAGGATAACAGAGATAGAGACCGTCAAATTTGTTACTTCCGGCCCCTATGCCCATTTTCATCTAGGTTTTTACCATGTTACTGTCCCTTTCTTTCTCAAAACTGCATGAAATCAGTTGATCTATCCATTTCATAATGCCTTTGGTAAATATTTCTATCAAATGCTCTGAAGTATATATGAGATCTAAGGGTTTTTTTGGTTGTTTTTGACTTCATGTATTTCTGCTAACCATGATATGGGTTTGATGTAGAGGATTATGATTGAGCAAGGGTTGCATTGCTCAATATCTATTTAGGAGGAGGAGAAGGAGAAAACTGGTGTTAGGGTTGAGAGGTAAAGATGCCTGTGAAAAGAGGAGGTGTGTGGAATGGAGGGTGGCAGGGCTGCCAGCATGGTAGAAATGAAGGATGGGGAGGTCGGGGTTTTCATCATCAAATAGCTGTGGTGGGCTTCCTTGTTATCTTTGTGGTCATGCCATTGGTTTTTCTGGCAGCTAGGTTTCGTCACTCTGCATCTATATCTGCAACTGGTAAGCTTCTTCCTGCCCTCCTCCCTTGTCAGGTTGCTTCTGTCTCTTTTTTTTGGGTGGGTCAACATTTAATTTATCTTTATTGGCAAGCATGCCCTTTCTTAATCTGGTAGTATTACAATGAAGTGTAGACTTCCTACATCATTCAAGTAAGATCTCCATTACAATGAAGTGTAGTCATCTTATACTATTTTAGAAAGATCCCTCTCATTGAGAACCCACTGAACAATGTATTGATGTGATTTGAGCCTTGGTGGGGAATTATCATCATCCCCGGTTAAACATTGAACCAAGACCCCATGGACCGACTTCGAAATTTGATTTTCCTTCACCACCCTTGGTTAACCAATGAACCAAAACCTCATGGACCTGCTTTGGAATTTGATTTTCCTTTTAGCTTTTTAACAGGATCTGAAGGCACAACTATTATCAAACTTACTTTCCTCGCTTATTGTCAAAAGGTTAGCACCTATAGCATTTTTCCAGACATTTTGTGAGTTTTCTTTACAGGTTACCTTTCATTTGATCTGTGTGAAGGTGTGAACTCCATCTCTGCATTAACACGGTACAATACATACCGGGAGAAAGATTCAAAGTTTGTACCTCTCTCATGCAAGAGCAAAGGTTTTACCAACTGCCCCTAGGGTAATTTCCCTTTCCAAAGATAATGAAACCATTCATCTTGATAGCAAGATATAACAATGCTCTTTCCATTTTTTAACAAAGGGAAATGCATATGACTAGTAAATTCGCTAGGCAACTACTCAGTGAACTCGCTGGGCACTCCTCATTCTAAGGAGGATGGTACTAAGTGTGCATTGGATTTTGCATAAGCTAGATGGGTATTATAAAAAATATATTTGTTAAGAGTTCAGTTCAACATCTTACTCATGGGAACTAAATCTTCTGGGAATTGAATCTCGGTGGGAAGGGTAAAAATCATTCTTCCTGTCCACTCATTATCCAAGCCAGACCCACTTTCCATCCATAAAGCTAAATCCACTTCTCATCAGTCAAGCTAAAACTAGTTCTGATCCACCCAACCTAGACCCAATTCACAACGACAATCTTGTTCACTAGCTAATTTCTGCTATACATATCATTTTCACATTGTTCCCACAGTGTTCAGAGCACATTGGCCAAAACAAACGATAGATATTATGCACACCATTTTATTAATGATGTGTAATCAAAATCTTGATCTTAGCATATGCATGATAGCAAAGCAACCCCCTTTTTAGCGTTTCAGTATTTTTATAGATATTCTTCTCCATCAAGTATTTCTACCTGACCGTTTATGCGTTTTTTGTCATTTAAAACAGCAGGGCACAACTTCTGAGGAAATGGATCTGTTAGAATGGTATTCTCTTTCCACATCTTGAAAACCAATTCTATTTTTCTATGGCCATTTTGTTCTTTTTCAGGATCTAGGCAATGCACTTGCACTTAAGTTAGTCTAATCCCAGAAAATAAATAGTGTCCCTAAACTGAAATTTAATCGACTTGAGTGGATTGAAATAGAGAGGAATTATTGAGGATACTGGAGCTCTGTCATATGTTTAAAATCACTCTTCTGTATTTATCTGTGGGGTTCATAGGAACAGGCAGATGACTGGAGAAAGCAGAGTTTAACAGAGAGCATTGACTCTCTCTTCCCATAGGAGGCAAGTATGAGAAACCTGCTACATTTGGATATCTTAAATTTGATTTCTCCCCTATGGAGCAGAGAATTGAAAATAAATTTTATTTACTGGGCAGGTGATTGATGTCATAATAGCTGACACAGAGGACTCAGGAACTTTAAACTTAAATATTATTGGACAGACTGATTTACCTTCCTTATGGGTATTAGAAAAGCCTTCCGAAGTAAACCAAAGGGATATTACTAACTGTGAGGTATGATTGGTGAAGATTTGGTTATTTTCTCTATTGAACATGTAAGGAAACTCGTGTGATGATGATCTATGTAGTTGAGTAGGATTGTATTAAGCAGGAAGTGAAAACTGACATTGGCAGGGGGGCTTCTCTATTTCTAATGGTGTACATCAAGCAGAGGCAAATGAATTTTCGAGACAGCTCAGAAAAGTTACATTTGCAACAAGATGGTTTGATCTTCAGTGAAGAAGGCAAAGAAAATCCTGAGGGGGGTAAAATGAATGACGAGGTGTAGAAAAAAGCTTCCAATTATGAAGAACTTCGTATGAGGTTTCTAGAGGACGACAGAGGAAGCGAACATTGAGACGTCAAAGAGAATGATCTTGATGGTAAGTTTTGATTTTTTTTGGTTAACTGATATATGATGTTGGTAGCCTACTGTAACGTAATGTCTAGTCAAACTCCCAAGGCAATGGTTGTTGTAAATTATGCGGACCATTTGCAGCTTGAAGAAACTCCAACAAAAGTTTTCAAGAGGGTAAAATTATTTGCTGCACTAGATCGCTACTTTTTGTTCTCATGGAAAAGGGAATTGTTATATTATTTTCCAAAATCCTTTTTGAATGTTACTTCTCCAATAGAAATTTTTTATATTTCTTAGATTTTAGCATAGTATGCTTTAACTTATAGTAGTTTAATGCTTACAACAATTCAGACAAAAGAGGAGGGAGAAAAGGTCAACAAAGCTGATTCAACAAGATGAAGAAAAACAAGTTGATCTTAAAAACACAGCAAATAAACATTCTAAGGAGGTAGATTCTATTTTCCTGGGAAAATACAGCATTTGGAGGCGGGAGAATGAGAACGCGAATTCTGACTCCACTGTTAGATTGATGTGAGACCAATTGATCATGGCTAGGGTGTATTCAAGCATTTCCCAGGCTAGGAATAATCTTGATTTATACCATGAATTGATGCTTCGTATTAAAGAATATCAGCGTACATTGGGTGAGGCTAATGCAAATTCTGATCTACATCAAAGGTAATAGTTTTCGCATTGGCTGCTTCTAAATCAAGAGTAGTAACTGCTTCCATTTGCGTTTGGTGTTCATATCCTTTGTTTCTTTAAAAGTTGCAGTCTGTGTGTCAATCTTTCTGCTTTTCATTCTCTTTTTCATGGCTGATAATTGATATGAATGTTTCAGTGCACCTGAGAAGATCAAGGCTATGGGTCATGTCCTATCGAAGGCTAGAGAACAATTTTATGACTGTGGGACAGTAACAAAGAAGTTGCGAGACATGCTTCAGTCTACAGACGAGCAAGTAAGGACCTTGAGAAAGCAAAGTACATTTTTAAGTTAGCTGGCAGGAAAGACTGTTCCCAAGGGCTTGCACTATCTGTCCATGCAATTGACCATGGATTATTACTTGCTTGCCCTTGAAAAGTGAAATTTCCTAAAAATGACAAGTTGGAGGATCCAACTCTTTATCAATATGCATTATTTTCTGACAATGTATTGGCTGCATCTGTGGTTGTGAATTCAACTGTCATGAATGCTAAGGTGAAGTATTACTAATTTAAAATACTTTAAAGTTTGGAAGTCCAACAGTTTTGCTGCATTTTACATTTAATATTTGGATCTCATTGTAGGTGATTTACTTGTGTTTGCAGGAATCTCTCAAACATGTATTTCATCTTGTCACAGACAAGTTAAATTTTGGGGCCATGAAAATGTGGTTTTTACTTAATCCCCAAGGAAAGCTGCGATACATGTAGAAAATGTTGATGATTTTAGATGGATCAATTCCTCCTATTGCCTTGTTCTTCGCCAACTTGAATTTGAAGCTATGAAAGAGTATTATTTCAAGGAAAATCACTCGAATACACTCTACACACGTTCTTCCAATTTGAAATATATAAATCCAAAATATTTATCCATGCTAAATCATCTTCATTTCTATCTTCCACAATTTTATCCCAAACTAGACAAGATCCTTTTCTGGGATGATGATATTGTGGTGCAAAAAGATTTGATGCCCTTGTGGTCAGTAGATCTTCATGGAAAGGTTAATGGTTCAGTGGAAACTTGTGGAGAAAGTTTTCGTCGGTTTAACAAATACCTTAATTTTTCCAATCCGCACATAGGCAGGCACTTTGATCCTAATGCTTATGGTTGGGAATATGGGATGAATGTATTTGATCTCAAAGAATGGAAGAAACGAGATATAACTAGAATATATCACAAGTGGCAGAACATGGTAAGTGTGTAGTGTGGTTTATTTATGTTAATTCCTGTGATGCTTACTTTAAAGTATTTGAAGTAAATCTGAAGTAATTAGCTAGAAAACTTAATGGATTTTTCTTTGTTCGATTTCTAAGTTTTTCTTTTATTGTATGTCAGAATGACGATAGAGTGTTGTGGAAGCTTGGAACACTACCCCTGGATTTTCGCATTGGCTGCTTCTAAATCAAGAGTAGTAAGTGCTTCCATTTGCATTTGGTGTTCATATCCTTTGTTTCTTTTAAAGTTGCAGTCTGTGTGTCAATATTTTTTCTTTTCATTCTCTTTTTCATGACCGATAATTAATATGAATGTTTGACTGCACCTAAGAAGATCAAGGCTATGGGTCATGTCCTATCCAAGCCTAGAGAATAATTTTATGGTTGTGCAACAGTAACAAAGAAGTTGCAAGCCATGCTTCAGTCTGTAGACGAGCAAGTAAAGACCTTGGAAAAGCAAAGTAAATTTTTAAGTGAGGTGGAAACAAAGTCTGTTCTCAAGGGCCTGCACTACCTGTCTATGCAATTGAGCATATATTATTACTTTCTTCCTCTTGAAAAATGATAATTTCCTAAAAAGGACAAGTTGGAGGATCCAACTCTTTATCACTATGCATTATTTTCTGACAATGTATTGGCTGCATATGTGGTTGTGAATTCAATTGTCGTGAATGTTAAGGTGAAGTGTTATTAATTTAAATTACTCTAAAGTTTGGAAGTCCAATAGTTTTGCTACATTTTACATTTAATATTTGGATCTCATTTTAGGTGATTTAAATGTGTTTTAAGGAATATTAGAAACATGTATTTCATCTCGTCACAGACAAGTTAAATTTTTGGGCCATGAAAATGTGGTTTTTACTTAATCCCCCAGAAAAAGCTGCGATACATGTAGAAAATGTCGATGATTTTAAATGGCTCAATTCCTCCTATTGCCCTGTGCTTCGCCAAATTGAAGCCGCAGCTATGAAAGAGTATTATCTCGGGGCATATCACTCGACTACACTCTCAGCACGTTCCTCCAATTTGAAATATATAAATCCAAAATATTTATCCATGCTAAATCATATTCATTTCTATCTTCCACAATTTTATCCCAAAATGGACAAGATCCTTTTCTTGGATGATGATATTGTGGTGCAGAAAGATTTGATGCCCTTGTGGTCAGTAGATCTTCATGGAAAGGTTAATGGTTTAGTGGAAACTTGTGGAGAAAGCTTTGAGTGGTTTGAAAAATACCTTAATTTTTCCAATCCACACATAGCCAGGCACTTTGATCCTAATGCTTGTGGTTGGGCATATGGGATGAATGTATTTAATATCAAAGAATGGGAGAAGCAAGATATAACTGGAATATATCACAAGTGGCAGAACACGATAAGTGTGTAGTGTGGTTTATTTATGTTAATTCCTGTGATACTTACTTTAAAGTATTTGAAGTAAATCTAAAGTAATTAGCTAGAAAACTTAATGGGTTTTTCTTTTATTGTATGTCAAAATGAGGATAGAGAGTTGTGGAAGCTTGGAACACTACTCCTTGGATTGAACATTTTATGGCTTGACCCATCCTTTGGACAAGTCTTGGCATGTGCTGGGTTTAGGGTATAATCCTAGCGTGGACTGTTCAGAGATTGACAATGCAGTTGTTTTTTATTACAATGGGAACATGAAACCTTGGTTAGAGCTGGCAATGACGAAGTGCAGAACTTACTAGACAAAATATATAAAATATGATCATCCTTTCTTACAACAGTGCAATATATTGAATAGTTGTGACCTCAATATTCATACTGCAATAGATTTTCAAATGTAAAGTGTAAAGGTCCTTGATTTTGGTCGATAATTCATTCTAATTCATTTGTTTTTGGAGTTTCAAAGAAGGTTTCTAGTTTATGGCTTAATGAGTCAGGTTTTTGGAGGTGCAGTGGCCTAGCCAAGTTTAAGATTTACATATTTTATGTCCTCATTGTATTCCTTCATAGTTGGAAGTAAACTCCTATATAAGTATTCTTTTCTTTGTTATTTAATATTTCTCTTTCATCAAGTAATTACACAAATTGTTCTTCCAAGAACACAAAGAAGTACGAGACACAGAGATTTAGGCTTTCAAGGGAAGGTAAAACCTCTCAATAGGGAAAATCCCAACAATCCTCCTCTTATTGAATTTATTCAAAATGAGATATCCAACACAAGACCAAAGAGTCCCTCCAGGTTAGCCCTCCTCTTTAAGTCAAGGTCAATAGTTGAGTTTCTGCCTAGTCAAAGTCACAAGCAACTTCTGAATTTCTATCCTTATTGCAGGTTTAGTCTCTTATTATAATACGCTAACTTCCAATTATAGACTCTTTGCCTTCTATTACTAATCTTCGGCTACTACAACAAACACTCGACTCTTTACCACAGATATTTAGATCCTGCTGCAAATAGATAGCTTTAGATTGAGATTTGGCTTAGTCACAGACTTCGGTTTCTTCAAGTGTTGTAGACTTCTTTTTATCCTCAGTTTTTCTTCTCTTGTTGGATTATAGACTTCCAGCTTTTCCACTTTCTTGGTTGCTACCCAAAAGAGGTCGAATATAGGTTAAAACACCTGGATATCATTCTCCATGAGCTTTGACTTAACTAAACAAAGAGTGACTATGCTTGGATTGTTGCCTTTGTAATGTTAAAATGTCCTGCAATCTTTGCTTGTGACAAGATGCAATAGCCCTAATTGGACAACACTGAAACTAGCTCAATTCAGTGTTTAACTGCCATGACCAATTCCTTCATTTTCCCATAGCATTTATGCTGCAATAGTCTCACATGGAGCGAGGGTTAATTTTCACATGGACATCTCTCTTTTGACAATGAAGGCAATGTGCTAGGCTCTCATCTAATATATGTTCGTAAGATATAATAAACTTATGGTGTATGAGTTATCATCATTCTTACTCCTTAGTTATATTATATGTGCTCCTTGTCTTTGTGCTCATGGCTGAAATAAATAACTCTCCATTGAATTTCTATTAGCATCATCCAGAAACTCTTGATAGACTGATGCTCTATGAAATGCATCAGATCTGAGTTAATCATATTCCACTTTATTGTTGAGTTAGAGATCAACTGCCATAGTTCTGGAGCTGTTACATTTCCTCAAGGAGTTGCTAATTTGGTTTCTGTATGATTGTTAAGACTTTCTCTCTTCTTACCTGGAGTGTTCTTAAGCATTCTTGGGTGGATTTGTACTTACTAGAGTCGTTTCCCTCTCCCCTGAGCATTATTTTCATTCGCTGAGGTGAGTTTGAGCTCAACCTTGGTTGTCTAAGAGGTCATAGGTACTAGACAAGGCCATACATAACTGTAGGAGATCATTGGCTTTCCAATTCCCCTGCATTCACAGAAATCCATCGAATACATGGGTGTTGAAATCTACAAGGCAAAGCATTCTTGATGTCTATTTATTGTACAATGTAATTATATTATAATGTTGTTAAATTGAGATTCATTACTTGAGTGATTCAAGTTATATGTTATTCCATTGGTATTGGGAATCGTTACATGAGAACCCATTAACTATAATTATTCACCAATAATATCCAGAGGTTGTTCTGTACTAGAATGATGATTTTCCAGTATGATGTATAATGAGGATAAGGTTGAACAAATGAATGAGGAGAAATCACATTCAAGGGGCAGTGTGGATGAAAGTGGTATTGTAGAAAAAGAAAATACAACAGTATGGACAAATTATGATGAAGAACATGCAACATCATCCAACTTTGATGAAAACACAAACTGTGAACAGTTTGAGTTGTCTGATTTCGCACTTATTGCATATTCAACTGGTGGATCTGTATCTTCTTGTATTGATAATATGGAAGATCAATATTACATACAACAATGTATACACACTTTTACCTTAAGGCAAAGTGTTGGGCAAAAGAACCTCAAGGAAAACTCCCCTGAGACAAGTATCAAGTCAGTGAGCAAAAACTATTGTAAAGATGCTAGCAGTCAATTGTCCAAGGGTGATTTTTGGATGCCCTCACAACAATTAAAGATTGTATCCTACTATTCAAAGGATCTTCTCTCAACTAAAAAGGGTATGCTAATAAATGCTTATGGGGAAAGGCACAACACATTTATCTTTGGTTGGGAGTTTATCCATATTTCCCATGGTGTAAATAATTATAATGTCGTGTTGAGTAGATTTTTGGCACACCTTTAAGAAGTTATCATTATCGAATGGGGGCTAGAAATCTAAAATGTTATCCATTGAACTAGATATAGGATTATATTTGTCTAGATGGGAATGTTGATATAGTTTGAGCTTGTAGGAATTAATTATTGGAGAATACCCTATTGCGGACGAAGCTTTGGGTTGAATGAAATTTGATGAACCTACTATAGAATATGTGAGCTAAATTTTTTATTTTGAATATATTTTTGCTTTATACTATTTTTTTATGACGGATGGCATATGATATGTAGGTAGCTTTTCACTCTATAGAAGATATTCATGGCCTTGTGTATGGTCAAGGAGATTCCTAAACATCAAATGATGACAATCTGCTATTCAAAGTTAACAAAGATATTTTGGATATGGGGAAGTCATTTGTATCATGCTTATGCATGGTACAAGCTCTATATCCTCCAGAAAATCTACAATAAATACTTAACTTAGCATAGAAGGATTTGTAGCTGATGGCATCATCTGGATTTTCGCTGCCATTTTGAAATGGGATGATGGAAATGTGTAGAAAAATAATATGCTAGAAACCATTTATCTTTGGTTGGGAGTTTACCCATGTTGCCCATGATGTAAATAGTTATAATGTCATGTTGAGTAGATTTTTGGCACACCTTTAAGAAGGTATCACTATCGAATGGGGGCTAGAAATCTAAAATGTTATCTATTGAATTAGATATAAGATTATATTTGTCTAGATGGGAAGGTTGATATAGTTTGATCTTGTAGGAATTAATTATTGGAGAATACCCTATTGCAGAGGAAGCTTTGGGTTGAATGAAATCTCATGAACCTACTATAGAATCTGTGAGCTAAATTATTTTTATTTTTAATATATTTTTCCCTTACACTATTTCTAATGATAGGTGGCATATGATATGTAGGAAGCTTTTCCTTCTATGGAAGATATTCATGGCCTTGTGTACGGTCAAGAATATTTCTAAACATCAAATGATGACAATCTACTATTCGAAGTTAACAAAAATATTTTAGATATTAGAAGGTCATTTGTATCATGCTTATGCATGGTACAAGCTCTATATCATCCAGAAAAAGCTACAATAAATACTCAGCATAGAAGGATTTGCAGCTGATGGCATCATCTGGATTGTTGGATGCCATTTCTATTATGCCCTGTGATCACAAGCATGGGGCTCACCATTTTGAGCTCGAGAATGAGAAGGAAAGAAGTTCAAGAATGGTCAGTCTTCTAAGTTTTGGGATTTAGTTTGGATTCTAAAATGGATACCAGATAAGTGGGAAGTTATTTCAATGAAAAGGATTAAGTTCATCTGTCATTGTTTAAGATGTTTGGATTTTTATAGGCTTTTCAAGTATAAGTATTATATTTTATGCTTACTTCAAGGAATTTTCTTCCAATATGTCTAATAATAATATGTTTTTTTGGCAGTTGTCACGCCTAACACTTCTATCTGAAGTGGTAAGTAATAGGTACAGAGATCATTAAAGAATTTATTTTCGAAATTAAGTATTTCCTTGATGTTGTTGAGAAGTCAAAGCACACATATATTCTTCTAAGCACTTTTTATGCTTGTACAGGTTACCTCCCATATGCCTTTCCATATGTACCTTGTACCTTGTTACCTCCCAATGTACCTTGTTACCTCCAAACTTGCAAGTAAACTGTTACCTTCCATATGAAGAATTATCTGCCACTGAGACAGAAATCAATGTTTCCCCTACCAAAGGTCCCAATGTTCAATCAAAAGCAGTACCCATAGCAGCAACTCGACCTCCTGCCCTAGATCTTCTTGGTTATTTGATAGGTTTAGGCAATGAACTTGTCCCTAGAGATCAGTGAGCAATAGGCTTTGGGTGGGTATTAGATAGTCAATTCCATTTCATTTTTTAAATAACAAATGTAAAAAATTGGCTTTATTGTTGTTAGACGTGAATGGTATTTACTATGATAAACCTGAACCTAATTAAAGAACCTTGTGATATTTGGTTAATGCTTTGTGCAGGCCTCCATTGCCTATTTTACTTGCATCATCAGTATGCCAAGGCCTTTAGATCAATGGGAAACCTATATGGCACGATGGTCAAATTTTTTATAGCTTGAAGCTTTAGAATAACTCTTTTGGTCTTGTCGTTGCTGGACCTCTACAGGTACAGTTCATAAAATGTGAAAATAGTTGAGATATTAGTTCTATTTATTATAAATATTGCTAGTTTAATAGGATGTAGATGCACATTATTTAGAGTCCTTTTCCTAAGTTTCGTTCCTGGTAAATTAGGTGCCACCATTGCAGCTTAGTAGCTCAGCACACACACTGCTACCAATGGTACTATTTCAAAACATATCTCCTGGACTGGAAAATGCTCTTTTGAAGGTGTAAGTAAAAAATAATCAACAACTTGTTTGGTATTTTAATGATCATATTTAAATTGAAATTTTCTTCACTAAGGATGGCAGGATGGAGCGTGCAACATTTGTGGACATAATAATCAATGATAAGATCTAAATTTTAAGCTTTGGAAGTTATATTCATTGAGGATGGCAAGATGGAGCGTGCAACATTTGTGGAGGTAATAATGAATGCTAGGACCATTCCCTCTCCGCCACTCTGCTTGCAACTTCGACTCTGTTGGATTTTTAGGATTTTTGGGTCAGAAGGACTGGGCAGGATGGACAAGTCCAAGAGATCAAAAGGGGAAGAGGAAGAGGACATAGACAGTGAGCTTGTTCTCTCCATTGAAAAGCTGCAGGAAATCCAGGATGAGCTTGAGAGGGTAAGTTCTCATGCACTCTGAAAATTGTTTTTTGGGGTTATTTTATTTTATTTATTTATTTTTAAATTGGTTTTTTTCTTATCTTTTTTTTTAAATATTTTACCCATTCCTTTCTCTATGTATTATTTTTTTGAATTATTGGTGCATCTGTGGATTGATTGAATTTTTGCTTGTCCGTGGGCTGCTTGAGAATGATTTGTTACAGCGCTTAAGAGTGGGTTTGAGGAAAAGAGCGATTTTTCAGTAAACCCACACTTCATCTTAATATTATTTTAGTCTTTTGAATATGGAAAATTTGATTGGTTTACATATATTGTTTTTCCAATAGTGTCGGGCAAATTATTTCAAGGAAAAATTGAAACTAGAACATCCTCAAATTAGTTATTTCAGTTTTTTTGCCATATCTATTTATTGTTTGGGCGTGAGTTGGTAAAGCTCTGGGTTCAACAAATGAAATATTTTATGTGACAATTCTTGATCAGTTACAATCTACCTTATTACAATTAGGTTCATAATGACCTGGTGAGCTGAGACTCTCTCAATGTAGTATGCCGCACTCCTAAATCCCTTTTGGTCTCAGTTACAGTCTGCACGTTTATGAGAAGGTCATAGTGGCCTGGTCACCTAGGGTACTCTTGGCCTAGTGACTACCCCCAAAGGATATAACAAGGTTGCTGGACTTAGTGGCAAAAGCTTACAATTCTATTCGGCACCTGCCCTTAGGGAAGGGTAGACCTACCTTACCTATATGGTTGTTAACAGTTGGCTCATTCTTACATTCGTATTTTTATTAGTTGCTGGAAATATTTCTTGGAGGAATTAGTGGATAGAGTTTAAGTTGGATTCTGGATGATAATCAGAGTATTCCTACATAACATATTTATAATTGCATAGTTTCATTCAATTGAGGAAGAACCAGATTCATTATATCACTTGTGTTTTCCCTTTCCCCAGTTATATAGCGATGTTGCAGCTCTGGATTTTATTTTTTCCTTGTACGTTTTCTCTCTGAGATTGAATCTAAAGTTTCCAATACCTAGCAGATCTTTTTTCTCTTCCATCATAAGATGCATATGTGTGTAAACCTATGTAGTTGATGAAATAAGTTTGGAGTGGATTCAAACAATGAGAATTTGTTGTGGCAGTGGTGATGAATCATTTTTCAATTTAGCATAACATGTCTATATGATATAATGGAGAAAAATGGAAAACAAAGTGAAATTTTTAAAGGGTGCATTGAGCTACTTTCTTTTGGCTATGCATCTCCAGTTATGTTGAATGTTAGAAATGGGGGCCAACTTCAAAACTTTTTTTCTTTCATGAGACTGCAGAAATCGGTCTCCAAATGAATTGAAAATGTCCTGGTGCACTCTGGGTTGTTCTATCACTACTCTTACATGGGATGTTTGTATTCAAGTCATTCAGGTTATTATTATTTTTAGTTATTATATGATGTCCAAGTGTGTGGGGCCTTCTAGATGGGTAAATTGCACTTGGGTATTATGGACAATTGAGTTGTCAATTATTTTTTGTGCTTTGCCTTTCACTTCAGGGTCTTTAACATTCACTACTATTTGATACGCTGAGCATTAAATATCATCTACCCTTCTTTGTGCTTTGCCTTTCACTACAGGCTCTTTAACATTCAATATTGTTTGATATGCTAAGCATTAAATATCATCTTCCCTTCACCATAAACCATAAAAAATTAAAGCTTTCTTTATATATAATTTATTTGAATGAAGAAAAGGGAGAGAGCTGTTGTTTCAATTTCTCTAGCGTGGTATACACCAAACTGTGAAACACATTGTTTCTATTTTAACAGAATAAGCATGCAGTTCATCGAATTAAAAATCAAATTATATCAAAGCTACAAATCAGAACACCCATTTTTAAAAATACCCCTATCAGGGAACAACATGGAAATATGCTTATTCCCATTAGAAACGAGTGTCAAGACTATGATACGCAGCTTAATGTTGTGAACCTTGTATCCTGTTTACATGAGATCGCCATTGTGAACTAATGGCATTCTAAGAAGGGGTGTTTTCCTTGTGTACAATCTGAAACAAGTTCTTCGTAGATATATTAAATTTTCTGATAATACAACATTCAATAATCATGTGATTTTGGATCCTATGAATAGTAATAATGGGATACATAGGACCAAGAATTGACCATGGTTGGCAATGTCTAATCTCGGTAATTAGGTACGGAAGGCTACAACTAAAGAAGGTGATGATAGCAATCTACAACAGAAGGCCTCTAATCCGGGTCTTGTTCCAAGCATCTATTCTGTAAATTCCTCAATAGCTCAGACATATTCAGCCCACTTATCCTGATAAGGTGTCTAACACTCCACACATCAACTTTAACCCCATGAACACCCCTAGACATCTCAGGAGCATGGTTCAAGCCACTAAGATTATGAGGGTAAATATGAGGTGCACCAATGGCATCCTCAAAATCTATTACAAACGACTCATCTTATTCAAGTTTCTTCATCACGTTATCCCACCTGAGATCCCTGTGCATAAACAAAAGGGTGTGCAAAGACACTAGTGCCTTGGTCACAAATTTCAGAGCTTCCACAAGCTATTTGGGTTTGGTGTTTGGGTTTGTTCTTAGTTTTTGTTGGAAATAATACTGAGAGGGGGGCTGAATCAGTATTATCAAGTCAAATATTCATTTTTCAAAAGCAAATGATATACGCTACTTCAGTTAATTAAACCCGCGTATATACGCAACTATGCAGAAGGAGACCCGTGTATACAAAGCAAACTTTTAACTTACTTTATCTTTCTGATGTTGATTGTTAATCTCTGTTTCAGAATCAAATAACCAGTAACCAGAGACAGTAAAACAGAGCAGAAAGACAATCACACACAAGAACACAAGATATAAGGTGGAAACCCAATGTGGGTGAAAACCACCTGCTGCAATTCGTCTCTATCTTCTTCTAAATTAGAAACTTCTTTTACAATGTACTGGTGTAGCCCTTTACCAGTACGCAGGCAGCAACGTGCAGAGAGCTACAATCCTCTCTCGTTCTCCAGCTTCTCTTGGAAGGGAGCTACAACCCCCATTAGCTCTTGCACTAGCCAAGATACTAGTATGTAGGTGCTGGCCTACAGAAGGTTACAACCTTCTCTTTCTTCCAGGGACCACGTTTCATAAATTTTCAGACTGGATCCATGAACATCAATCAATCATCAACAATTTCTCCATCAACCAATATCCTTTTCACCAATTAGATCTGAATCAAGTAGTTACTTCTCTGATAGCTGTACCCAAAACACAGTACCAGAAACCACACACCAAAATTTGAACCCAGAACACAGCAGCAATAAACAGAAGCAGCTAGATCACAACTCAAAATATATACGCTATTTCAATAACCTGCAACATGCATGCATACACTTTTGTCTTTAGAACAACCTGCGTATACGCTGTTTTCATTCACTGAACCAGTGTGTATACACGCCTTCGCTTCACTGAACCTGCGTACAGATCTATAAACGATAATTCGCTCTTTCAGAGATTCAAACACTAATTGATCCAGAGTATCAGTGTTATAGATCAAGCAAGCGCCACATATAACAGACCAAAATCATACAAAGATACTATCATTCAAACTTAAAGATTATGACCCATCAATAGAGCTTATCATTCTCTTTGCGCTAAGGTTCCTCCTTTATTCAGATCTAGATCTACAACATATCCCAATTACCAGTATGCCAACACTTTATCAGATATTCAATAATAATTCAAATGATCATTTGCCACATGAGCTCCTTCCTCTTTTATAGTCTTAGGCCTTCCACAATACCACGGTCCAAAACCATAATAAACCAATACCACGGACCCAGTACTTGGGATCAACACTTCTGACGAGGTACCATGTTCCAAAACCATAGGTTCAAATACCAAGGACTAACTACCATGGACCAAAGGTAAGTTCTCCAACATATACGCGCTTTTCTTTGCATGAAAGTGCTTGTATACGCATACGCAGCTTTGTAACGTCTAACCCGCGTGTATACGCGTCTTCGTC